>JARACY010000128.1:0-139370 GCA_029255725.1 Scrobipalpa atriplicella
CAGAGAGAAAATTCACGTAAATGGCGGGAAAATGCGTTCCGTTTCATGTGGTTTCATGTTCATACAAATTAAAAGTAATCACTGCAACGCAAAATAACGTTCCGTTACACGTAAATTAAAACACGTGTAATAAAAAAACTACGCATCTCCGCGGGGTGAAGGGGGTGTCGATTGAAAGGGGTAATTAACCCCTATATAAATCAACCCTTAGTAAGTCCAAATTCGGGATCCGAATATCTAATGCCAACCCATCAATCTAAGTAGGTAGGTTAGGTACTTATATCAAACATACGATTCTTTAATAGTTGCTTACTAAGCTAATAATAGATTTAGGTAACAAAATTCGAACTAACCTTGTTTTCATTCCACACAACACGACACATAAGAAATAACTGGAAAATCAGTAAGAAAAATAACTTATTATTAAGAAACTACACTATTTTGAACTAATAAAACACTAAATCAAATAAAAAGACAACGAATGGAGCTGAGACGCCAGCGCAGCGGCGCCGGAAAAAGGCACGTTGACCGCTTCCTAGCATGCCGTGGCGACGAATGAGAACAAAATGGCGGACGGGTACGCGGCCGCGGCACCCGGAGCGAAGCGAACGAAGTTCGGACCGCGCGAAGCATTAAAAATGCGATGACGTCGGCAATAATTACCAATCAAATAATTTAAATATATTTTAAACAAAGTCATTAGTAATTTCAATATAAAATATAGATATTTGTATAAAAATAATAGTGAAACGATTCTCAATGAAATATCAACGAAACTAAGTTGAAAGAGACAGCAATACAAAGTCATTTACGTGTAAGAAAGAGAGGGAATGGGCTGGGACGGACGGACCGGAAGCGAAACAGGGTACGCACCACGTTTTTATAGTGTCCTTTTATTATTTGAATATTTTGAATGACTTCTCATTACAATATCTATCTAGGGCATTTTTTAAAACGCTTATTGTAAGCTAGCTACATTTACAACAGAATTTCTTCTCGTGCGACGCGAATGCGATCCAAGGTCACCCATCAAGCAATGTAAAGGTGTGTTTACATGAGGTATGTAATTTTCCGTGCTTAACTTCGTAGGCATGGTATTCAACTCGAATCTTTTCAAATTGTTGATCAGTTTTGATAGATAGGTAGGTTCCTAGATAGGTACTGAACTAGGTACTAAGGTAGGAACTCCTAGTTCAGTACCTACCTACCTATCTAGCAAATTGATCTGAATTTGCAGTTAGGCTTTAATTAAAATTAGGTAGCTAGCCTAAATAGCCGCTCTATTCGTCCGGCGCGCGCCTGATTTAGGTATGTACCTATATAGGTAGGTAACTTTGTTTGGTCATGTTCGCTCTGCACGAGCGAGCATGACCAGACTCAGTGTAAACTCGTCTTTATTCTCTTGTGGGAGTCGTGGGGTAAAAAGGGTGAACAGAACACCCGTCCGTAGGTAGTTCACTTCAATTCACAATACGTCTATTTCATATTGCGTGGAATTTTTTTTCAAATCATAATGTAACTTGCTGATCTCTGTGATGTGACCCGTTCTCGATTTTTAATACTATATCTACAGGACCTAAGCTATTTCATAGCTATTTAAACAGTAAGCTCATAGAGCAGGGGCTATTTTTAACACGAATACCTAAGTTAAAACTGAATAGTTGTCACATACCTTGCAATCCAATTCATTGTAGGTAATTATGGCCAGAGGCCAGATTTTCCGGGCAGCTAAAGAAATCAGAAACAATCGCTTTAAAAAATACCTTTTGCTTCTAGGTACCTAATCAATTCTAAAAAATATAGTTAGTTTGGTAGCTTGTTGGTAAGTAGGATATTCCCACGGAAATATATACCTACAAATTAATGTGAAAACACCTTATGTTTTTACGTAAGCTACAAGCGCGCATCGCTCACCGCATTGCTTGCTTTTTGTAATCTCGACCGACGCAACGCAAAAATGACGACGCTGCTATTCGTAGGTACAAAGGCGATTTACCTATCACAAATGCGACAAATTCAAAACTCCTATAACGAAAACATCTACTGACCTGTTTGTTAACGATTCGAAACGATAATTTAATGTCGTCTGTTCTAATCAAATCACTTATCGAACGCACGAGGACTGGTTATACATTTTGCTGTGTGGTTCAAAATGGCGACTTGGTAATATTAAATTCCTGTCGTTCTTTGTTCGCTTGTGACGGGACGCGAGGGCGACTGTGCAGGCGAGACTCTGCGAGGCCGCCAGCTGCGCCCCACCGCCAGGCCTGGCTCCGCCAGTAGCGCCACCAACCTGAATCACCATTCGCCGAGCGCCCGCCGCCGACGATGCACGCCTTCAGCTCGCACCGTCCACCCGCACCGCTGCTCCACTTTTCCAATACACGTTTCCAATCTACGTACTACTCTCCAGTCTCCAAGCTCGCACTATGGCTCGCACCACATATTTATTTTTACTGTCACTGCCGCACTTGACACTTGACGTTTTTGTTTTAAATACGAAATCTTCTTGGTATACCTAAGCAAGCATTACTGAATCTGGCTAGATCGAAACAAATGCCGTCACTAAATAGATATTCGAGAAATGTCGCGTCGAAGTCAAATCAAACTAAATCACTTTTATTTTGTAGTCGCGGTCGCGTGGCACGACCGTTCCTCTGCGAAGCGAGCTGTGGTTTGGTAAACTTGGAGACTGGAGAGTAGTACGTAGATTGGAAACGTGTATTGGAAAAGTGGAGCAGCGGTGCGGGTGGACGGTGCGAGCTGAAGGCGTGCATCGTCGGCGGCGGGCGCTCGGCGAATGGATTCAGGTTGGTGGCGCTACTGGCGGAGCCAGGCCTGGCGGTGGGGCGCAGCTGGCGGCCTCGCAGAGTCTCGCCTGCACAGTCGCCCTCGCGTCCCGTCACAAGCGAACAAAGAACGACAGGAATTTAATATTACCAAGTCGCCATTTTGAACCACACAGCAAAATGTATAACCAGTCCTCGTGCGTTCGATAAGTGATTTGATTAGAACAGACGACATTAAATTATCGTTTCGAATCGTTAACAAACAGGTCAGTAGATGTTTTCGTTATAGGAGTTTTGAATTTGTCGCATTTGTGATAGGTAAATCGCCTTTGTACCTACGAATAGCAGCGTCGTCATTTTTGCGTTGCGTCGGTCGAGATTACAAAAAGCAAGCAATGCGGTGAGCGATGCGCGCTTGTAGCTTACGTAAAAACATAAGGTGTTTTCACATTAATTTGTAGGTATATATTTCCGTGGGAATATCCTACTTACCAACAAGCTACCAAACTAACTATATTTTTTAGAATTGATTAGGTACCTAGAAGCAAAAGGTATTTTTTAAAGCGATTGTTTCTGATTTCTTTAGCTGCCCGGAAAATCTGGCCTCTGGCCATAATTACCTACAATGAATTGGATTGCAAGGTATGTGACAACTATTCAGTTTTAACTTAGGTATTCGTGTTAAAAATAGCCCCTGCTCTATGAGCTTACTGTTTAAATAGCTATGAAATAGCTTAGGTCCTGTAGATATAGTATTAAAAATCGAGAACGGGTCACATCACAGAGATCAGCAAGTTACATTATGATTTGAAAAAAAAATTCCACGCAATATGAAATAGACGTATTGTGAATTGAAGTGAACTACCTACGGACGGGTGTTCTGTTCACCCTTTTTACCCCACGACTCCCACAAGAGAATAAAGACGAGTTTACACTGAGTCTGGTCATGCTCGCTCGTGCAGAGCGAACATGACCAAACAAAGTTACCTACCTATATAGGTACATACCTAAATCAGGCGCGCGCCGGACGAATAGAGCGGCTATTTAGGCTAGCTACCTAATTTTAATTAAAGCCTAACTGCAAATTCAGATCAATTTGCTAGATAGGTAGGTAGGTACTGAACTAGGAGTTCCTACCTTAGTACCTAGTTCAGTACCTATCTAGGAACCTACCTATCTATCAAAACTGATCAACAATTTGAAAAGATTCGAGTTGAATACCATGCCTACGAAGTTAAGCACGGAAAATTACATACCTCATGTAAACACACCTTTACATTGCTTGATGGGTGACCTTGGATCGCATTCGCGTCGCACGAGAAGAAATTCTGTTGTAAATGTAGCTAGCTTACAATAAGCGTTTTAAAAAATGCCCTAGATAGATATTGTAATGAGAAGTCATTCAAAATATTCAAATAATAAAAGGACACTATAAAAACGTGGTGCGTACCCTGTTTCGCTTCCGGTCCGTCCGTCCCAGCCCATTCCCTCTCTTTCTTACACGTAAATGACTTTGTATTGCTGTCTCTTTCAACTTAGTTTCGTTGATATTTCATTGAGAATCGTTTCACTATTATTTTTATACAAATATCTATATTTTATATTGAAATTACTAATGACTTTGTTTAAAATATATTTAAATTATTTGATTGGTAATTATTGCCGACGTCATCGCATTTTTAATGCTTCGCGCGGTCCGAACTTCGTTCGCTTCGCTCCGGGTGCCGCGGCCGCGTACCCGTCCGCCATTTTGTTCTCATTCGTCGCCACGGCATGCTAGGAAGCGGTCAACGTGCCTTTTTCCGGCGCCGCTGCGCTGGCGTCTCAGCTCCATTCGTTGTCTTTTTATTTGATTTAGTGTTTTATTAGTTCAAAATAGTGTAGTTTCTTAATAATAAGTTATTTTTCTTACTGATTTTCCAGTTATTTCTTATGTGTCGTGTTGTGTGGAATGAAAACAAGGTTAGTTCGAATTTTGTTACCTAAATCTATTATTAGCTTAGTAAGCAACTATTAAAGAATCGTATGTTTGATATAAGTACCTAACCTACCTACTTAGATTGATGGGTTGGCATTAGATATTCGGATCCCGAATTTGGACTTACTAAGGGTTGATTTATATAGGGGTTAATTACCCCTTTCAATCGACACCCCCTTCACCCCGCGGAGATGCGTAGTTTTTTTATTACACGTGTTTTAATTTACGTGTAACGGAACGTTATTTTGCGTTGCAGTGATTACTTTTAATTTGTATGAACATGAAACCACATGAAACGGAACGCATTTTCCCGCCATTTACGTGAATTTTCTCTCTGCTTTTTCGATGTGTTTTTGTTTTTTGCGACTTTGGCGTGTTTTCCGGACCCTTTAGTGCATATTGGTTTGGTGTTGACGAAATGGACCCGAATCAGCCTTCTTGTAGTTGGGACCCCCCTTCCTGTCCGAGCGGTGACGTCGCCGAACAGCGAAGCTGTGAGGGACGACTCACCGCAACCGACCCGCCGAACCCTAGAGTGTTTTTGAATAAGTGCGAGCGTAGCGAGCCCACTTAGACCCCCCCCCCAAGCACCCCCCTTCCTGTCCGAGCGGTGACGTCGCCGAACAGCGAAGCTGTGAGGGACGACTCACCGCAACCGACCCGCCGAACCCTAGAGTGTTTTTGAATAAGTGCGAGCGTAGCGAGCCCACTTAGACCCCCCCCCCAAGCACCCCCCTTCCTGTCCGAGCGGTGACGTCGCCGAACAGCGAAGCTGTGAGGGACGACTCACCGCAACCGACCCGCCGAACCCTAGAGTGTTTTTGAATAAGTGCGAGCGTAGCGAGCCCACTTAGACCCCCCCCCCCAAGCATCCCCCTTCCTGTCCGAGCGGTGACGTCGCCGAACAGCGAAGCTGTGAGGGACGACTCACCGCAACCGACCCGCCAAACCCTAGGGTGTTTTTGAATAAGTGCGAGCCCACTTAACAAGCACCCCCCCCCCCCCTTCCTGCCCCCCCCCCCCATTATATTTCTAAAGTACTTATTATAAAGTCCTTCCATTTTTTGTCCCAATTTGCGCATTCTAACCTCAAAACTTCTTTCTTTTTTTTCTCAAAAAGGGGGGGTTTCCGCACCCCAGGGGGAGAGGGGAGGGTTCCCCTAAATCCCCCGCACCCCTCCCACCCACTCTCGACCTTATATATAGATCCGAATATCTAATGCAACCCCAGATTGATAATCGTAGACTTAGACTTAAAAATGTTCTCATTAAATATTGGGTAATACAATACATTATTTGACTCGTAGCGTACGTAGTGATGTTACCCGACCAACTACCTATCGACAATCTACTAGATTTTAAAATATATTTTTATTGATATTTCTATAACATTGTTTGATATTTAGGTAAACTCTATGTAGTATTTAGAGTTATAAAATGTACCTACTGATCTATACCTACAGGGTGTAAAAAAAAGTACTGCGTTCCTTTAAACCACATGTCCTACTGATGATACCAATACCAAACTATAACTCGTGCACTTAAAGAAACGATTTATAAATGGCCGCCGCTCGCATGCGTTCTCGCTCACTCTCTATTAGGTAGAGCGAGAACGCATGCGAGGTGGACCAATCACGAAGCGAGCGGACGCCATTTTTAAATCGTTTCTTTAAACGCACGACTTATACCTAGGTACCTAGGTACTTTCCCAAAGCTCAATTTTAGCTCGAAAAATATTTTTGCCTTGTCCACACAAAACAAAAGTTAATAAAGTTCACTTTACTGATTTACTGTCACTAAACGATCACGGCAATAATGTATAAAATAGCTTTGCACTCTCCCCGCTTGCCTACCCATGGCCTAGCCTCGTGAAACACGACGTGACAACTCCACGAGGCCAGGCCTGTTTCACTCCACATTTTAGTATCTCATCATCAGTATCTAGTATTTTAGTAATCCACAGAGCGCGCGGCACGGCCGGCGATTGGTTATCTGCCAGGCGTCATCACTTCAATCACTTAGGTATTCCGATATCCTGGTATGGTGCCCGGACCAAATATCAGGATACTCTTACACTGATAACCAACGGAAGGGCTCCATCATAAAAAAAAAAAACTTGTGTTGCGTAGGTAGGTACAGTAGGCTGCAAAATAGCATACCTACCTAGTGTCACCGCAAACGATTGAAGTTTTTACAAAAGTGTGAAATCTATACTTATAAAATCGTTTGTCCTTACTGACTGACTGACTGATTCATCAACGCAGAGCCTAAACTACTAAAGCTAGAATCGTTAAACTTAGAGAGCAAGTTCCTCTTATAACGTAACCTCTCCCACTAAGAAAGGATTTGCGGATTTTCCCCCCCTAAACGGGTAAAAAGGGGGGTTGAAGTTTGTATGAAAGTCCGACAATTTTGAAGGTAGGATCTTCAAATTTTGTATTTAGGCTAATGATTAAAAAATAATTTATACGTGTTTCAGCATTTTTGTATTTTTCACCCCTAAGAGGGTTAAATAGGGGATGGAAGTTTGTAAGGAAATTCCGTCAATTTTGATGGCAGGATCTTCCAATTTTGTTTTTGAGCTAAAGATTAAAAAATAATGAACACGTGTTTCAGCGTTTTTGTATTTTCCACCCCTAAGGGGGTTAAATAGGGGATGGAAGTTTGTATTGAAATTCCGTCAATTTTAAAGGTAGGAACAGCGCGGGAACTCAATCCCACGGGAAAACTCTTAGCTGCGGGTGAAACCGCGGGGCGGAAAGCTAGTGTGAGTATAGAAGTAGCTTGAAGTTGCAAAAAACTTGCATAATTGAAGCATATTGTGAGGCCCATGAATCTGGACAACTTTCTTTATTTTATATGGAACAAAGGACGATATTATGAAACAATCTGTTGCTACCATACAAAATTACTCGAACAGCTGACACCTTTTGTATGGGAAGTCTAACATTTTTTTCATATTTCGACCTATGTTCCAAAGAGAAAGTAGTTCAGTTCCACGGGCTAAACAAAACCTTATTTTTTTTTTACTACAAATTGTGCAATAGTCACTTTTATGTAGGTACCAACTGATGAGTAGAAAAATCTTGTTAACAAAAATCACTGGCAGTTTTATAGCTACTGAAAGAGCTAAAACTAAATATAAAACCAAGATGGTATGAAGACATTAAGTGTCTATCTTCCCTTTCAACCAACAATTGGTGTTTGCCGCCGATTAAGGGCGCTGGAGAGGGCGCTGAGTCACCTCAAACAGTTCCAAACTGACGCCATTAACGGCATTCATACACGGTGGCTGATGTCAGCGGGAATCTGCCGTGTACGTACAGTTTGAGACACATTTTCTTTTATTATTTTGTAATTTTAGTTTTTTATAAAATTACAAAGAGAACGAAAGTTGTCACTGTTGAATACGGGATTCTTCCAAACCAAAGCGAAATACCTATTCTTTTCTACATTCAACTTTATTTCTACACTGCATTTTTAGAGGGTAACATATTTAAATTGTCCCGTTAAAATTTAAGCAAAATACACTCGACTTCTGCCAACATAATATTGTAGTTTGGCAGATTTTGTTTAACTTGTAAAACTGTACTGCCAAAGTGAATAAACGTTTTTTTTTATTTACACCGAATTTCAGCGTTGCTAAAACACTTGAGCAATGAAATAATCAAGGGAGCAAGAGCTGCTCTAGCAGCGTTCTAAATGATTGTAAAATCTTTCACTGCTGTGCTCGCTAATCCATCTCCAACCGGGAGATACCTTAGTATTAATTATTGTACCTAGTAGTAATTCCCTGTCGCTACGTCCTTTTCTTTATAAGTGATAAGTTATTTTTTTAATATATGTATAATTTTAAATTGAAACCCATATATGTACGTGAAGGGAGATGAATCCATCATCAACACCATTATCGAACTCGCGCTAACTTCTCCCGCTCTCTCAAGCGAGCGTGATTTGATAAATCCCATTTAGAGAAACTTCTACTAAATATTTTACAGTAAAAAAGTCGAAATGATTTAGTATTTTTTAAGTTTTTACAGGGAATAGAAATATTAAATTGAAGAACTCTAAGTTACCTTACAACCACCCAATTTTAATACCACTTACTTATTCATACTTATTTAAAAAAAAAAAAGGAAAATTGGCGCCACATTTAGCAAATAGTAACTTCAAGGCACTTTAGGTCATGAAATTATGATTTCTCAATATATTTTGGTTTTTCTATAGAAAACTGTTAATCTTTGGTAGTATTACTTTTTGCAAAATGGCGCTACTTTCGTGGTATAAACGCTCATAAGCAATTTTTAGAAAAGGTTGTGCTTTATTTTTCATATCTTTGAAAAAGCAATAAGAATGAAATATTTCCCTACTTGAGATATCAAAACACTTGGAGAAGTATTGCATTACTAAATAAGTAGGGGAGGGAAACTGTTTATACAACCATGCGTTTAGTTTTATGAAAACCAAGTTATATTTTGCCGTTTTATTCGGAAAAATTATGAGGAACGTCAAAGATTTATAAAATTTCCAGCTGCATTAATAATGTGGTTGCAAGACAAACTAAACCAAATTATATTTTCCTACAGCAAGACCACCCTTAGTACATTTTCTGAGGTTTTATCAGTTGTAGAGCTGCAAATTTAAGTTGGTGTTCCCGTATTTTTATTAGATTTCGTTGTAGGGTAGGTCGGGCCCCACGTTGTCATGGAAACAGCACGAATGTCTGATGGAGTATGACAATACCAGCTTTGTTTTACAAAGTACAGTCTGCGAATAAACGAGCTAGGTAGGTAATTAGTTCGATATTCAAAATATTTTATAAAGTTTCCTTTTAGTTTTATTACGACAGTAAAACGTTTTGTGCCAATTAAATAAGATACAAGTTATTTGACATGCATGCTAATAAACTTCATATTTTATCGAGTAATTGGATGAGAGCACTATTCTGTTAATACTTGAGAAGACTAATACAAATCAGAAAATTAAAGTCTTAGCTCCAATGAAGAATATAAATATAATTGTATTGTGAAAAATATGCAATGATGCCAATGTAAAAACAGTTTCCAGAATTTTATAAATAGAAAACTTGAAATAATTTTAGGATTCATAAAATATTTAGAAATTAAGAAGTTATTATTATCAGGCTCTTTAACTGTAATCTATCTGCAGCTAAAGCGTAAAAATTATAATAAACCGAAACCCTTAATTTATACATAGAGGTTTGTAGGTATATTGGAAGCATAGATAAGTGATGATAAATATGATAATGAGTAGAATTAAGCCTTAAAGGAATAAGGAAGAAATTACACACGACAATAATTACCAATGAATGAAGTCGATGACACTTTACTTACTTGCACTTTTCTTGCATTTCAACCAAGGGTTCCTTCTACTAATTAATTAATTGAAGTTAACAAATTTTTGAATACTAATGAAGGAAGTAGAAGTGCTAAAATAGATGATAATAGTAGATCGTAAATAAGAGTTCCATATGAGATTATTTATTTTCACGACTAGATTTTACGATACTTTGGTACTATTAAATGAAGTGCCTATAAGTTTGCAATTTGTCATAAGTTAGTACTCCCATTCATGTGTTGAATGCAATTTTACGTTGATATAAATCAATACGGAATAGGAATTAATGCATGCGATTAAACAATTATTTTATTCTTACTTTGAATGTTCAACATTTTTAGACGATGGGCATCGACAACTCATTTTTACTCTCAAGAAATTTGAGAATTTGGGATATTAGTATACAAATGCTAACAGACTACATAAAGCTTTGTCATACACGCTTATCCCTGTTTCATTTCAACTTATCACAAGTAATAAATTTGTAACTCAATAAAATTCAAGTAGGCTTATAAAAATAAATTAAAAGATGCAAAACTAGTCCGTATGATATAAATACACAGTACTGACCTTCAGCTGAATTCCTTGATTTCTGACCAACCTGACTTTCATTGTCCATCGATATACTGACATGGTAGCATCACTAGTAGGTTAATCAATTCAAGGGAAAATGATAACTGTTTTAGGGAAAATGTTAAGTGTTTTAGTTATAGTGTTGGTAGTGAATTATAGTGTAAATGGTGTTTTCTATGACTCGTATACGGGGAAGCAATTGACGGATGAAGAAGTGAAGAAACATGATAAGGCTAATACGACTTTGTGAGTACTAATTTTAAGTAAATACAAGTTAACGTACTGCTACTATTATCAGTAATAACAGTCTCCGCTAACAAGGGCTACCTCCAAATGGCAGGAAATGGCAAACTTGGTACACCTAGAAGCTGGATTAGTAATGTCAGGTGCTTTCCATTTCCTGAATAGCGGAATAAAAATATCGGTAGATTTTTAAGCTTCTGGGTGTTTTTTTTTCCTGTCACCTTCGTTCGTCTCTGTCACGACTGGCCTTGACTAACAAACGTTTGAAATTTTTAACATAATGTCATTTTGTTAAAACAGAGGGAGAAACAATGTGATAAAGGTACTTAAGATGGATTGGACGCAACTTATTCTAAAAATCAATGATTTTTTTTTAAAAACTGCGGAGGTTTTCCACTTCTCACCAAGAACCTATTGGTAATTTGCCAGACTCTTGACTTGTTGAAATTTGCAGTTGGTGTGTCAACGACATTGAACCGTGCGATCCGAACGAAGGAAGACGCATCGATGGATCCTGTAACAACCTGAAGTATCCTACTAGAGGTGCTCCACATACTCCGTTCTATAGAATTTTGCCTGCTGTTTATGATAAAGGTATGATTATTCTCCTAATATAAAAGTAAATCAATTTTCTCCGTAAAAATACTTATTTTATTTGAAGTAAACATTAAATATTTTTTTTTAAATTTTCCAGACTACGAGCCGAGGAAATCAAAATCTGGTGATGATCTGCCTCTCAGCAGATATTTGCGGACAAGTCTTTTGTCAGAAGGCAAAGTGCCTGATCAGAAGTTTACTACATTGGTTACCCATTATTTGGTGTTTATGGCATCTGATGTTACTGGACCTCATGATACTGGTAACAATAAATTTTTGGTTATAATATTAAGTGTGGTATACATAAAGTAAGGAGTAGGTATGTGTGAAGAATCTTATTAACAGTGAGTGTTTTTTTTATTAACAGTGAATTACATACACTGGAGAACCTACTGCTGTGATGCTAAAGGCAAGAAAGACCCCATGTGTACTCCACAGAAGATACCTGATGATGACCCTGTCCATCAATTCTCTGATATCCGTTGCTACAACATGACCAGACCAATATCATTTCAATCGTCTGGATGTGTTAGAAATGATACAGTTCCTGAAAGGGTAAGTAAAATTTTGTGCGGCTTGAATTGAAAAAAACATTAATGATATCATCCGTTTTTTAAACTTATTTTATCATTATTTCCTATTATTCAGTTAGGTTTAGTTCCTCTCTTTCTTCGCTGTAATTTGCTTTAATGTTGCAGCTAGATACAGCTACACCTTTATTAGACTTATCCACAGTATATGGTGGATCTAAGGATACACTAAATAAAAAAGGAAGGAAATTTGAAGGTGGTTTGCTAAAGTTTGAACAGGAACAGGGCAAAATTTGGCCTCCTAAAGTAAGATCAAAACATAGCTATTGTTTTGCTAATCAAAGACCATTTGAGACAAGATGCCATGCAACCCGTAAGTATACAGTTACAGTTAAATTTCTGAAGATAAAAATATGGATATAATTATTTAATATGAGCCGTTAAAAATTTGCCATCCAATCTCAAAATTGCTTTAAATTTTTGGAGATATTTGAATTCTAAAATCAACTGCGAGTAAATCAACACACGGAAGTAATAAAAATATTTTCGATTTTCTAGCCGATGATTCCACCAACTCTTTACTTGGCATCAACTTGATGTCAATCTGGTTCTGGAGGCTCCACAACCACATAGCTACTGAGTTGGGGAAGATAAACCCTTGCTGGAGCGACGACAGACTCTTCAACACGGCTAGGGATATCAACATTGCCTTTGCGTTGCAAATTTATTATTACGAACTGCTTCCAGCTTTGATGGGTAAGAATCTCTGTTAGTCACAGAAGGGAAAACCTACCATCGTTACACCGAAAAAAGTGTAATTCTTATTTATTAAAATCATCATCAATAAATTTGTTAAACAGAAATAAACGGTTAATTATTAATTTATAAATCATCTATGATCTTTCTTATCAATCAAGAATGGCATAGAATTTTAAAATTTAGTGGTTTCAAATTAGTGATGAATGTTTTATTTAAAATTATTTGTGCAAGTTGCTATAAATCTGAAATAAAAAATCTTTTAGGTAGAGACAACCTCATAAGGGATGGAGTGATTTCGGCTTCTCCAAGATTCAGAGACATCTACAACGAAGAGAGGTTTCCTCAACTTGCACTGGAATATCCTTTTGCTCTACGATGGGTGCATACCATGCAAGAAGGAACAATGAAGTAAAAACTTATCATTACTTTTACAAATTCAAATGATACAAGTCTGCGATTTGAAGCAATTTGTAATCCTTGAAAAAGATTACCTTTTTTATCAATTTTTTTTTAAACAAGATATATTTGTTGCCGTGGGTATAAAAGAAAATTATTAATAATCCCGTTGTTTTCTTTAAAGAATGTACGACAGCAACGGATATTACATGAAAAAGATTCCAATAACCAATCTTACACTGAGAACAGGATATCTTGCTGTAGATAATAATATAGCTTTACTCACACAAGGGAGTTTTCGGCAAGGATCCGCTAAAATTGATTACATTGTGGACCCTGACGTAAGTAATAAAATATTATTTCAAATGATTATTATATTAGTTTAGAAACAAAAGTAAGCATGCAAAGTTTCAGTACGCTAGTTGTGATTTTTATGAGTTTTGATTTTGAAAAATTTAGCAGTAACATTACATTCACATTAATTTTTAAAATGTGTCATACATAAACAATGAAGCAAAATATTGAATGTAATTTATTTGACACGAGTCATCATCATCCTTAATTCCTTGTCATCGTCGTTGACTCAGCCAATAGATGTCCACTGCCATGACATAGCACCCCCAAGGATCACCACGATGATCGGTCTACTAGTGCCTTCCGCATCCAGCAGCTTCCCGCAACTTTCACCATGATCCTCGTTATTGTCATGATTAACTCCTTATTTTTTTAATAAACTATTTTAGTGATTAAAACTTATTTTTATTCAGATTGCAGAAGATGGACTTAGAATGTACCAAAAAGCATTTGATATTCTTACAAACGATTTGGCAAAGAGTCGTTACTTTGGATTTCAACCATACGTCAAATACAGAGAACGCTGTTTTGGAAAGAAATACAAAATATTTGAAGACATGGTTGATGCCATTGACCCTGAGGTAGGTAGTCATATAAGTTTTTTTATGATCATACTTTGAATTTATTCCCTTCAAAGCTAAATACATTTTTATACTAGAGACACTACTGAAGTTTGTTTTTCTTTTCAGTATGTGGAACGCCTCAAAGATGTCTATGATGACATTGAAGATATTGATCTTCTAGCTGGTATGTGGATGGAGAGAAGCATTGAAGGAGGGCATGTCTCTCCTACCTTTTATTGTTTGATTGCGTACCATCTTCGTCAAAATGTTATTATGGATCGGCATTGGTACGAAAGACCTAACAGACCCAATGCTTTTACACAATGTGAGTATAAATTTAATATGACATACTTATAATGATATTAAAAATAAATAGAGGTTCTCTAACAAAATCCTCACGAATAATGTCATGTCTTTGCAGCCCAACTAATGGAAATTAGAAAGATGACTATAGCGCACATGCTATGCGATGTGGGTGACTCTGTGAATCGAATTCAACACAATGCTTTCCTGAGGGCTGGAACAGAGTAAGTTGTATCATTATTTAAATAAAATAGGAACTATTTATAAGTCAAACTCATTGAGACTGTTTAAATAATTAAGTGATCAAAACTGACCCATATAAAAAAAGCATCAATATCAAAACAAAATGGCAAAAAAATTAAATCCAGAATTTCTTTTTATTTTCAGAAATCTATTCGGAGACTGCACTGAATTACCAGAGATAGACTACTGGGCTTGGGAAGATTTTGAATGTGAAATTGACTACGTACACTAAACTTATACAACGTGTAACAGAAAGGGTATATGCATCAAGTAAGGTGTGAATCTACCTAAGAAACTGAAGAACATAGGTCGAAAAACGAAAAAAAATTTGCCCTTCCATACGAAATGCATCAGCTGAGTGCACATTGAGTACCTATGGGAAGTAATTTTTTTTTTTCGTATTTCGACCTGTGTTCCTTAGGAAAAGTCAGTTTCATGGATAGATTCACACATTTCACGATTCATATCTGTTGCATGTTGTATAAAATATTATTAAAACGAGTGATTGATACTTAAACTACGCAAATTTCTGGCAGTTGCACAACTAATCTTCATTTAAATAAAAAAAAATAACCAATTAGAACTGTATTTTGCTAGATTTTAATTCCTAAGTAAAAATTAGTGAGATTCGATAAAAATGACTAGACTAGACAGTTTAAACTCTGTTTATCCCGTAAAGCGCAGTGCGGAACGACCTCCTAATGTGCATGTGAACTGGTGACCTAGTTACATACTCAACTGTAATATCACTTGGCACATATTCATGTCCTGCTGTAGACACACTGCACTGTTACAACAAGGCAAAAAATTAACATGGCGAATTTTTTTTTTTTTTTCACGTAATTTTTGTCAGTTCTTCTGTATGTAACGCCGCCGCCCACGATCATTTTAAAGTCTTGTCGTCGATGTAAGAACTTGGTTGAAAATTGAGTCTGACCTCCGACATAACAAGTAAAAAGAACATAATTATAATGGATTAGAATATACCGAATTCACTTGGGCGATCAAATTCCTAACCTGCGTTGTTTATAGCAAAAAAGAATGAACTCATTTTCTCATCAAAAATGCATCTCACAAGGATGTTTGTATTCATAGTACCTTAAAAAGCAATTACAAAAGCAAAGTCTTAATTTTTTTTAAAAAGAGATTTTTAACAAAAACCCAAAACAAATCGCTTTAAAATTCTCAAGATTAGTACATCCACTAATGACTTCCCATTCAATTTCACACGCGAACGGACAAGGATCGGGCCCAAAGAAGAAATTAATTCTGGTCCTCTTAAGAGCTTTCATTCGCAGATCTGGCGCCACTTTATAAAAAAATAACATACTTACATAATGGTATGTACTTTGATATAGGCACGCCTAATCCTTTACGGAGTATGCATAGTGTAACGACTGGTAAAAGGCAATTTTGCCACGTCTGACAAATATAGAGTAACATCTAGGTATTTCAGATTGAAATGAATTTGTATTGCTATAATGACAGGTTGTTAGCCGATCGCCTAAATCGCAAAACTGCATAATAATTATCCGAGTAGACAAGTAGCTGGAACATTCTATGTTTTTTTAAGACTGCCAATGCAGCATGCAAGTACGACCAAATTTAGAAAAAAAACGATAGAAACTTTTTCAAGGCTTGTTTCTAAATATATTTCTAGGAAAGTTTTGAACAAAAATTTTGGCGCTAGCTTTGCAGAAGAAGGCTCTTATTTCTGTTCCTCTTGAACCCTCTTTAGGCCCATCTCATTATGGAGTTTAGAGGTAAAGAATTATTGGAAGATATTCCGATGGGAAGCCGATTGGATGCCCCAAGTCCGGTTCAGTTGGTTTCTAGGAGATTAATATTTCGCGATGACCAGTGTATTTTTGTTTTCATTTAGGGGGGAATAGATTAAGCCGTGGGTTCAATTCTTTTGATACTTCCTGCAAAGCTAAAAAGTCGCTTTATCGTTTAAAATTTAAAAAGTACTGTATTCGAATGTATGTGTTTTATCATTCACATTTTGTATATTTATTTCTCATATCGCCTGTCTTATTGCAATTTTACGTGCCTGATAATGATCGACGTTTTTTAAAATTTTAGCAGATGATCTACAGTTTAACTTAATTTTGTATTCAATAATATTTGGTTCTTCTTAACATACTGCATGTGTTTTCAATACAGCATGAAATCGAGGAGACCTGCAGATATTGACACCTAATCGCGAGACATCCGCCTCCTGCAGATCTAGAAGTCAATAAAGATGTGATCGGCGGAACCGTTCAGCATTCCACGGCGCGCGCGCGCTGACTCAATCACTAGCTCTTTACATGCGAGACTCGTATCTGAGTCGTGGATAGTCTGGCGTTTGAACCGCTAGTTTAGGTTATATCGTCTCTGACACCTAGGTTCATTGAGTCATTTATCTACACAAAAACCTTCCTTGAGTATGAAGTAGTATTGTGCTGGTCTAGGAGCCAATAAAGATGTGATTGGCGGAAACGTTCAGCATTCCGCGGCGCGCGTGCTGTCTCAATCAGTTGCTCTTTACATGTGAGACTCGTATCCGAGTCGTGGACAGTCTAGCATTTTAACCGCTTAGGTGAACTGCTTAAGAGTGCAGTCTTCTTTTTGTCGAGTAAGTTTCAGATGTCAGAGTTTATAAACCGCCTAATAGGCTCAGCTAATAGGCCTTCGACATGGTTTATATAACGACCACTTAACGTGCCCTCCGAGGAGTGCAGTGTAAAACCGCTCGTCTGCAACAATATTCAAAGACGGTTTGACACGGTGCCATCGCTTTATCAGATTCACACCATATCTGTGCATTCTTTGTCTGGCGAATTTCCTATCCAGGACATTAGCATATATTGCAGCTAAGTCGTAAAACGTCTTTATTGGCGCAACGTGGAAGGAGATCCAATCAATGAGAGTCTATTTATCCTGGTTTCATGCCGCTCTTACACTGGGTTTGAGAGGGAATTATTTACTTTCAAAACGGTAAGTATCCAATATGTATGATATACACCTACGCAATTAAAAAAAAACTTTTAAAATACATTTAAAGAGAATTAGCTCACATCATTTATAACTAGGTCAGATATGCTATTGTTTGCTAAAATATTTCGTTAAAGGCTTTGTTTAAAAAAATACGAGAGATTATCAAGTAAACTATAGTACCTATTTACAATGAATTAACTAATTATTAATCGTACAATGAACATCGCTTATAATAAAGTAGTAGGTATACTAGTCTGGATGTCCGATGACACTAGTTTTGTCTTTTCTCAAAATAATATTTTATAAAAGCACAAAAAACAAATACAAACATCACTGCTGTAATACTTCATCAACAAAAATCAGCAAAATTGAAATCCTTTGAAATAATAATTCACACCTAGTCCTAACACCGAAATCCCAATCCTCGCGTTCATTCCACCCCCAATCTGGTAGTTCCTGTCGCCTGCACCAATTTGTGGCCGCCTCTCTCTAATTGGCCCCAGCAAATTAGTTGCCTGCAACCTCTATAGCACCACTATACAGCTGCTATAAGATATTGGTACAGGATGTAATAGTTTGAGGTGTTGTAACTATGATAGAGCACCGTCTTGAGGATTTGATTTGCAACTTATTTTCTAAACAAGATTATACCTTGCCCAAAAATAGATGACCTTCGATGACCCACTACACCGCAGTAAAGTAAGTAAGAAAGAAGATTTTTTAGTAAATTATAATAATCATACATACATACATATAATCACGCCTTTATCCCTAATGGGGTAGGCAGAGTATAAACGACCCACACAAAGGTCGTTCCGCCACGTCTAACAAATTTTGAGGGTTATTCCAGATGGATCTGTATATTGCCATTAGTGACAGGTTGTCAGCCCATCGCCTAAATTATAATACTAAAACCCTCATATCCCTTAGCTGATTTTTACAGCATGCCCGGGAGGAGATGCAGCTGGCACATTCTATGTTTTTCTATCACTCCCAGTCCAGCATGGAAGTTAATAATCATGATTTTAATAATTACAAATTAAAATAATTTCACTTTAAATTCGATCGATGTACCTAGTTACTTAAAGATTTTCTATTTTTTAGACGTATATAAAAATATTTCGTATAACTAAACCGCAGAGCCTTTAAAACCAAAAAAATCGCTATGAATCTTACTTATTTCTATTTTTGTAAATTGTTATATTTACTGCGTTTCTTCATAAATGCAAGAAGTACTTTGTCGTTCATACGTCCTGTATAAGATGCAGGTATTATAGCTTCTATGCAGCCGTTATACAGCAAGATAGGTAGAGGTGGTCCATATCAATTAGGATGTGCCGTTAGTAATTGTGGCAGTGAATTATCACTTTGAAGGGGTTTGTGCTAATTAGTCAGTTATGGTACAACTATACAGCATATAAATTAAATACGTGATCTGAACATTTAGGTACTTACATTAAAGTCAATAAAAAATACATTTAGGTACCTAATAAAGGTGATCCGAAAGTTGTGATGAGTAGTAAGCAGGAGGCACAGGACCGGTGAAGATGGCGAACAAAAAGAAGAGGCCGATACTCAGCAGTGGGTAGATGTAGGCTGAAATGATGATGATGAATTGTTTTTTTAATACTTACTAAGGCTCGTATTTATAGAGCGATCTCAAGATTGAGATCAATATTAAGTGCGGATTTGACAGATCGTTTTGTACTAAAATGACATATCTGATACGAACTCAAACTCGCTGTCACTCTTGTGATTATAAATATGGGCCTTAGTTACAAACTCAAAATAAAAAAAATAATAATACAAGAGTAGTTGAAGTACTTATTGGATATAACTAATAATTTTATTAGCATAATTCAAAATTGTTTTACATTGGATTCTGCCATCTGTGGAGGTCAGCATTTGATAATTCTCTCCGTTATCAAAAAACATTTTTTTGAACAAAAAACGTAGAATTTTGAAACAATCAAAGTTTATGTCTTATCTTCAGGTATACCTACGAAAAGGAGAAATGAAAATGTCTGCTTGCTTTTTCTCTGTTCGTGACACATTGTTTCCTCTGTATATTCTCTTCGTTGTACTTTTCTTTATAAACTTCCGCTCACGTGCCTTCCAAGGCGAATATCCTTCGCAGTACTTGACAACCATTATGTAAAAACAATTTTCCTTGATCTTTTTTCTTGCAACTCTCCTAAGTAATCCTGTAAGAAGAAAAGTATTATGTACGTTTCATCTGTACTTCTACAAATTACCTATTAATATATTTTCTAGTACCACATTAATTGTCAAAGATGAAAGTAAAAAAAAACTATATTTTTTAGACCAAAGTATTGGGTTGAATGTAGAGTTCCAATTAGCAATTGAATCCCAAACATTTAAAAATACGTATTTAATTCAAGCCTCAATTTTTAAATAGTCAGTGTAGTTGCTTTAGTTATTACCTACCACAGGTTATTAACCTTCATTCTTCCTTTACCTGAGGCATTTTGTTGTCTAACACCAAGTTCCATCTCTTTTTCCTCCTTGAAAGTTACAAAGTTTTATAATTCAATTTACTTCTTTTTTTTTACACTCAATGTATCAGTACGCGCCAATTCCAACCGCTGTCTGCTCGTGACGTCACATTCGGATGCCGGTGTTCGTATGTTCGTGCAAATGACGTGCAACAGTTAATTACAACTATTGGCGCGACACGTGTGCCTCGTTAAATTCAGACCCTTCACTTTGACCGTGAAATTTAGAGGGAAGTTGTAGGAGGAAGCGGAACGTTATAAAAAAAAATTGGAACAATCCTGTGTACTTAAAAAACCATTTAAAAAAGAACAATGATTGGGATGAGCAGCAGTGTTCCCTCTGAATATAACGTCTTACACTACCTGCCCTCCAATCCACCTGCCAAACGTGGTAAGTGGTTCTTCAGTATCCACTGGTGTAAGAGCTATCATCCATGAGCGCTTTTACGAGTTCTTTTTTGGCATCTGGGCTTAGACTTTGAGATCGAATCCTTAAGATATATAGTACAAAATAAAAGCATTCTACTTCCATGCTGGACTGGGAGAGATAGAAAACATTGAATGTGCCAGCTGCATCTCCTCCCGGGCATGCTGTAAAAATCAGCTAAGGGATCCGAGGGTTTCAGTATTGTAATTTAGGCGATGGGCTGACAACCTGTCACTATTAGCAATATACAGATCTATCTGGAATAACCCTCAAAACTTGTCAGACATGGCGGAACGACCTTTGTTTAGGTCGTTTACGCTCTGCCTACCCCATTAGGGATAAAGGCGTGATTATTATGTATGTATGTATGTATGTAAAAGCATTTTAATTTATTTTTTTATGTTTGTATATTGGCTGATATAACTGGTAGTACTGGTACCAAAATTTGATCTGAGCAGCTACCTCTTCTAACTTGAACTAAGTGGCTAATCGATGGTGTAATTTTGGGCACAATTTGGCGGAAACTTTAGGGACTGGGTGTGTGAATGATTGAACGATTGTTTCTCTTGGGTCCAAATATTCCAAACTTGCTACAAGTTAGTTCCGATAACAAGGTAGTTAGGAAGATACGACGAGCTGGTTAGACGCTGAAAATGAAATATTTATGGTGAAAACATTTTATCTTTTCCAAAAGGAACATGCATTGAATAATGATAAAGATACTGGGAAGTAAGGTGGCTATTTCATCGAAATGAAATATGTAGAGTCCTTGTAACTGAATCTTATTTTTTCATTTTTACTGTTTTTCGACCTATTCAGGGTAGGCTCTGGCCCCTCAGAAGGGACGTAATATGATGTTGTTGATTATGCCTTTAGAAGTGTAAACAAAAAAATTACAGAGCCACGAAATTTTCAGAATTTAATTATTTATCCAGACACAACATCCTAAAACCTTGCCTAGAAACGTCACTCCAAACCTTTAATTACCATCCTGATACACGTCCATGCATTATAAAATTGTTTTTCCATAACCCTCGCGCAGTCCCGCATCATTACCGGTCCAGTGGAACTGTCAAAACCCGTCGAGCTGTCAATTAGTCACCCCCAGCGCGGACGGAATGACCCCGGCATCTGTTTGTAATGACGTCACGCGGCCGGATGCAGATCTGCGCGTTTTTTTGCGCGTGGTAATGACGGAAATGTGTAGCATGCAAATTGAAATGGATTGCATTCTTGTGGCAAATTTGAGGAAATGCTGGATTTGATAGGTTGAAGTGCTTTAGATTTTTTTGTTTACGATAATATTTACATTTCTGAAAAGTGTAGTTTTGATTGCATCTCTTTAAAAAGCAGTTCCAAAGCACTATAGGAGGGAGATGGAAAAAAAAGGGAAATAATCAAGTAAGTAAAGTGTATCTTAAATCGTTATTTTTGAGCCTTAGCCGATTATCTTCAAATCTATTTTAATGGGACAGTGATTATTGAAGGATAAAATTTTATAAATGCATAGTTTAGAACTTGAAAGCCAAAGCAAAGATCAGGAGAAAGAGTGAAAACCCAACGGAACAAACAGAAGAAAAAATAAAAAGCAATTTTGTTCAATTCTTTCATTTCCGTCACACAAATACTAAACAATATTCAAGTCTACAGAATGAAAGATATGAAATAAACACACTCAAAGTAGATTTTCCCGGAGATTTTCAAAAAGCTCTTCGCGTGGGACGTTTCAGAGTCAGTCTTCTATTTGCATGTTATTGCGCCGTCCAGTCTCCGTTGAGAGACTAACTCTTAACAATATTGGAAGGAAGCTATTGTATGATATAACAGGAAGTGCTTTGAAAGTATTGTTAAGGTAATATTAAAAGCTGTTTGGTTATATAACGGCTTTGTATTTATTTAGCTCTATTTGTTTTATAAGCAATTAAAGATAAGTAATTTAAAAATTCTTAAGTCCAATTAATGTAATCATTCTCTTGAAAATTCCATCGACAAGTAAAATTTTTTTTTACACTGAGAGTCACTCAATAATCAATACTAACTTTAAAAAAATTGTATCAAACGTCTTCAAAAAGAAGCTGAATCAAATGTTTCCATGATACGTGAATATTGGATACAAGAAATTTGACAATGCAGGTGTACCTACTGATAACTTTTCCTATTGTTTATTTTCTATTTAGACAATATAATATAAAATATACTTACGCCTTTTCAAACAATAGCGAAATATTTCTCTTTCATCACGGAAAACACTTCCATAAAAGATAAACTCCTTTACCATAAAACCACTTAGGTACAGCAGAAAAACTGTTATCCAACTTGTCTTAGCTAAACTGAATAAAAGTAGTTTTTGTCGCGAAGATGTAATTGCCTTGACTCATTAGCATTTTAAGTGAACTAATAAAAGTCTTCTAGTAAAACACCGCCGTTTAAACTTCTACGTTTATGCCTTATCGGGTAACTAAGTTTTAATTAGAATTTCCTTAAGGATCGGTATGGGGAGCCGTTTCAGGTATTTAGTGATCATAAAGCTGACATAGGGACTGAGGAATTATGTAGACTTAGGAAAATTCACATGAATGCCGTAGAAGCTACATTATTGGCCATTCCAATGTCAACGGTTTGAATGGCCAATAATGTAGCTTCTACGGCATTATATTAGGCATGTTAGTAAAAATTTCACTAGCTGGGTTTAGTTCTATTCAGACAACATCTATTAGAAAAGAATGAAAACATCTTATGAATGAAGCCATAAATAACTTACAAAACGGACACGACTTTCAGCAATGAAGTATACGGAGTATACGACATTGATGATGATATTGATGATGTATTTAGTTCTAATCTTGTAGGATATTTTTTTTTTGCACTGTAACGCAGAATGCAAAACCAAATAAAAAAATCAAAATGACCAGTTCACTACAAATAAATTTTAAATAACTTCAGCTCATGGTCATCGATGGATCCTTTCAGCAGTTAAGTTTCTGATATCAATGTCTAAGTTTTCCAGTCAAGTGTGACCTGAAAATCAAGGATTGCTCTTTACAATGTACATCTCTTACGTTAGAGGTAGTTAACTTGACACCAAGTTTTATCCTGTCCATTGAATGTACAACCTGATAGAAGAAGATGAAAATACCAACAACCACTAGCTGTACCTATCTTATAGTTTTTGTCGTCAGATTCTATCTCTAATATCCCAAGTACTTTTCTAGTAAGACGTTTTGTTTTACTGAAAATCAAGGAACGTACTTATTTTTCACCGGCCGGTACAGTAATGTCTCACGGCGTCACGTACGCCAGTGTGCTGCACCAGCGTGTGTCCGGAACACGTGATATGCCTCCTGCAAGCAATATACCAGCAACGTATGTGCTCTAGTTCTGAAAACAATTTCAAATAGAGTAATATTATACTTCTTTCTGACAAAAGTGTATACTTTCAGCAATGCTTAAGAACAAAGTCAGAAAATGTCGGTATGAATTTGGACTTTTAAACTGATACAGGTATAAAGTCTATTAAGTCCTGCAAAATATTAACCACAAGAGGCAAAGGTTATAAAATGATGACTTCGGATACCAAGTTGGTTCTCCCAAATCAAATCAGAAGCTGTTTCGCAAAATATAGCTATTAAGGTGACCGTTCTAAAATTCAAAGAGGTGCTACGTAGGCTCGTGGGATTTACAAATTTCTTGCGCATAATTCTGAACATTACCATCCGCAACCTGAATTTACATATTTCCGGCAAAATATTATATTTGGCATTAATTCTGCGAGTGCAGATACGTTTTCAGTAGAAATATTAATTAAAAGCGACGACGGGGAGCTTAGACTAAGTGATGAATGGGGCCGAACCGCCAGAACGGACACACATACATATTAAGAACCTTAGTGTCAGAATTTTCAAACCGCCTTTAATTAGGCCTCTAATAACACTATTTATGACAGCGACCGTGCCCTTCGAAACAAGGAATCCTTTTCTTACAGACAATCAGGCGATGCAACCTGTAATGTCCTTACCAAACTGGGGAAAATCTGACAAAGTGATAAATTGTCAAATATCAACTTTGTGCTCCCCCTGTTCTGTGGGAATCTAACCCAAGACCTCCGGATCGGGAGCCCATGGCTCAGACCACTAGACCACGGAGGCGGTTAATCTATTAATGCCTTCGCTCATGGCTATTTAGTTGGCTTGTTAATGCAAATTGTTACAATGCGAAATGTATGTCGGAAAATGATTTATGGTTATGGAATGCCTGTTCACTTAGTTTGATTAGCTGTTAGCCAGAGATAGCAGTCTAACTGACCTAGTATAGGAAAATAGTTAATTAAATAGATATTTTTTGTTGTATTTATGATATTTTACCAACAATTTGAGGTCACTAAAAATTAATCTGGGATCATGGTCACTCTAGGCAAATAGGACAACATTAATTTAAAATTGTTTTGGTTTATTTGACAGACTTAACTGACTTTTTGGCTTTAGTAGAAATATGACGTGAAAATGTCAATATTTTCGTTAGTTTTCTCTATAATTCTATATTAATTGAAAATTTCTTTATTGAATATTTCTCCTTCACCTACTCGCATATCTGCGTTAACTAATCTTTGACCATAGGATTTGCAGTTGATTAGCATATTTTCTGAATTCGTCACGGACACTGCGAACACTTTGTTTATATTATTACAAGCTCATAGTATGCTATTCTATGCTACGCTGTAAAGCCAAACTCTATGTTTATCGTTGATATCACAATGACGTATTGCTGCTAAATTTTGTGTCTGTAGTTTCAATGATTTTCATGGATGTTTGCTGAAGCATAAATTAGATCTCTTGTTATTTTTAGTTACTCGAGTAATTAGTTCTTGATTTTTTTTATTCATGCAGGACCGTTAAAGGATTTTATATTCAGTGGCATAACTGTACTAATACGGAGTGTTAATTATATTTGATTCAGAATATTTAGAAATTTTATATAACCATAAAACAAAAATGACATACAAAAAGGGTTATTTCAATTTCTTCAATTTGTCATTCAACCTTCAACGAAACTCCACAAGTGTTTATTCAAAACTCCTACACATGTGGATGTCAAAGAGCAAACGCAGTGCAATTCGGATTCAGCTCACGCGACTCAGCAATCGGTGCACGTTCAAACGCTGCGTGTTTGCCTGTACGTGAGGACGAGTGGACAAATGCTGGACCTTTGCCGTAGGCGGGACTAATACTGGCATTTGTATAGAATTTGTAATACAGAACTTGCACAGTTGTAGATATGGTTTTGAACGAATATTTACCAGCTGCTTACTTCCATACTGAACTGCGAGAAATAAAGTTGCATGGAATGATCCACCCTCTTCTCTTTCCGGGCATACTGTAAAAGTCAGATAAGGGATAGGAGTCATAGGAGAACCAGATTTAAAGTACCTGTTCAAAAAGGAAAATTCAGCTTATCCAATTTGGTGTACTAACTATGACTAAAATTCATATACAAAGGGCTTGCTCACAAAACCTTTGACCATGTAACAAGATATATCCGTTGTAAAGAAATCTTGACTTGGCATTTCAGTTATCACTTCCAGCACGACCAACTATCTTTTGAGGTCAACCCGAGGCTTGTAGGTGATGACATTTGAAATATGGCACCGGCTCTAGCCACGATAAGGATGTATGGAGTGTCCCGTCGTTGCTCTGCAGGACGTCTCGACAGATTTGTCTGGGTAAGGCACTATTCTGGAAGAGGAACTATTCTAGAATAAAATACATTTATGTATCCTCAACAGGACAAGGGCTCTTAGATTCGTTATTCTTTGGAGTAGTTACAATACCTATACTCATCGCTGGGCAGGCAGTTCCTAGATTTCACATTCACAAAGAACGCTACTGCCCGTTCGGTTTTGCGCTTGGTTTTCTTATTTTAGTTTAATTTTATTTTTGGGACATGCTGTAGTTGGACATACAAAATGTATATTGTATGTTTGTTTAGTTTTATAGTATTGTATGTTTGTTTAGTTTTTTAGGTTAGTCATTATTTTTAAGATTAATTTTTATGTTATCATTGTCACTTGTATGTTTTTATTGAATAAAAATGACTCATCAAATCAAACTTAATACCTTGCTAGTAGCGAAAAGTTTCGCCATAAAAAAACCGCTCACAAACCGCAGATTTGCACCCAAATCCTTGTCCAAACAGAACGTTATGAACCTGCGGGTCGTATCAGCCGGATGAGCCCAAATATTAAAGTTGGGCCGAAGAAATATATTGCTCGGTTGCCGTGGGATTAAGCCATGTCAACATGGAGACACTGCGGTTAGCGCAGTTGCGGACATGGAATTGATAACATACATAACGAATAAATAAAATGGTTGGTTATGATGGAATGATATATAAATATAGTTGGACTTGTAGTGACATCTTGGATGAAATATAACTATAAATAAATCTGAGCTGTATCTGACCGTTTATAATTGTTTTTAACATAGTTTAGCTTAAATGTTACAGAAAAAGTTGGACTTCAATTACCAATGTGCAACTTTTGGGATCGATTTTCCCTAGTGTCTAGCACAGGAGTGGTTAAGTCAATTTCGGCAACGCAGAGAGCTTTTCTTTTTTTTATTAGGTATATCGTATTAAACGTTGGTTCAGTAAAAAAAAATAAAAATTTCGGAAAATTAAGTTCACAAGGTTTTAAAAGGTCATAATTTCAGTCTTTTTCCTTTCACAACGAATTATTTTAACTTCTCCTGTCTTGAGTTTAATAAAACGCTTTTCTTGATAACCCAAGAAAGGAAAAGAATCGTGAAAATAAAAAGTAAAAATGGTTTGCCTTATCATTTTGCACTGCAGTGCACATGAGATTTACTCAGCGACTTACTCAAACGACGGCGAGTGTCTGGTTTGATTTGTTGAACTTTGTAAGAAATTACCATTTAATTGGAATTTATACGTCTCTATACATTATACATGTGACTGGACTAGGTGTGATGATTGACTGCACTTCCTTTTTGAGTAACCGTGATTACAGGAAAATTGATAGCTACAAATATGGTGCCCTATTTGTCATGACATGAAATTAATTACGTTTTTGATTAAATCAATTTTCTTTGACGAGGTTATCTATTTTATCAATCTGTATAATTTTCTCGTTGGTACTTTCTTTCATTATCATTTACAATTTCTAATTATTTAGGTACTCATTTATTCCTTATATTTTTTTCCTTTTACGTTTCTGTTCTTTTAATAGTAGAACATAAAGGGAAAAAAAATCCTTTGTGGTGCGGCGATGGATGAAATTTCTCTAACCGGACCTAAATCCTCATTACACCATGCTATAAAGGATCCATTGGCATTTCACAGGACCCCTTTACCATAATGAACGCCATCGCAAACAGTGGGTAATGACAAGCGCGGACGCCGACTTAACACTTCTCGTACCATTAATACCATGATCTATTTCTCTTTCATCTCTCCTTTCAACTGTGTGTTGTCTGTCATTGAAATAAGGTATGTTTTTATCTGAGTATTAGTTTTGTAGCTGCAAATTTACTTTGCAAATTGGAGAATCGTGCCAACTTATGTCTACGTCTGCAGGATTTCGTCGCGCGAAAATTTCGTTATTATTTCTTGCGGCTGAAAGGTTATCGCATCCTAAGTTGACTGCAAAGATAAAATTGTAAATACAGTATGAATAGTCAATAACTTGTCCTAAGGCGCCTACCGCTATGCACCACATAATGACAGCTGTATAGGAAGTTATGCAAATTCATGGCAATTTTGTTGTTACGATATAAATATAGTCGGGGCCGTGTAATAACTCGCTGTTATACTATGTTTCACTGTCAGTCCAAGTAAAGTGTTTTGTAGTTTACTTAAGTTGTGCTGTAACATGATTGGTGCTTGTTATTGCATGTTATTTTCACTTCGTGGGAAATCGTGATAGAGTGATTGTTTAGTTTTGAAATAATAGTTTCATAGTGAATGATCAAAGGTCCTTTTCCCTTCGTTGTCCTTCGGAAATACATGAACTAACCAAACTAGATTCAAAACAGAAAAGATAGCAGATATATTTTGTATGTAAGAATCTTATTAGTAGGAACTTTTATCTTTTGTTTCATTGACTGCACGGTATTAAAAAACTTTTTTACATTTTCTTTTTTTTAATTCGCATACATTTGACAAGTTCTTCTTTATTCAATAAAAACATACAAGTGACAATGATAACATAAAAATTAATCTTAAAAATAATGACTAACCTAAAAAACTAAACAAACATACAATACTATAAAACTAAACAAACATACAATATACATTTTGTATGTCCAACTACAGCATGTCCCAAAAATAAAATTAAACTAAAATAAGAAAACCATCGATACGAATCCAAATGAAGACCCGGCCCGGACACTACGAGCCATTACCCTTACACGCGGCTGGTTCAAATCGACCGGTAAACGTCTCAATCTCGCCGCCTTTGTGCCCACGGCTCTTTTATTTGCCAATATTTTATTATTTATAAACATCCTGTATGTGACTTTGAAAAGTTTTGGGTGAAATTATGTTGTAATATGTCTCATCAAAAATATTTATAACGATTCGTCTATGTGTTTTTTTGCTTTTAGTAATTTGTTCTCTTCCCTGAGGATTTTATGATTGATCTGATAAACCTATTTCAATACTTCTAGATGAAGACAAGTAAAACCAGTGTTTAGGTAGTTAAAGAGATAAATTTATCATTTCAAATACTTACGAAACAGTTATGAATTCCACCGGAAATTTTTGTTTAAATTATTCCCATCTCGTGGTCCTAAAAAGGGTATTTCATTTCCTCCGAAGAAATAATTTATGAGTAGGCTAAATCTCACTTAGGAAACAAAACTTGCCCAATTTCTACTTACTGATGAAACCACCTGTATGATATTAAACATACCTACTTCATTGCCGAACTGAAGGTGTACATAATGTTTCTTGCAAAATAAAATAGTACTTACCTATAAGCCAGTCAAAGGCCCGAAATTGTTAAAGAAGACGATATGTCTTACAAGTCGCCAATTCGGCAATACAATCTTATGAGAAATGCTCAACAAAATTTTTAAGTGACAAAAACCGCATACCTATTGATCTCTGGTTTAATATGTAATCTAGGGTTTCAACCAAAAAGTGTCGAATCAAGTGCTTACACATCAAATCCGAACATATTAATTTGTCCACCGTTTTCACTTTTACGAAACGAAATAAAAAACTCCAGTCAAAATTGACCTCTAACTTTTTAAAATTACAGCTCTATTTGTAATACAGCGATAGTAGGGTAGGAGGGGCAATAAGTGGCCATCGGATTGAGATACGAGGAGACACGTGCAAGTTATTGGTTCGAAAGTGTTTGCACAAACTAGGATATTGCTTATTTGGGCGGAAAATATTTCGTCTGTGGAGGATATCGGTCGATTACCCGATAATACCACGACCACGTTTTAAGTGAACGTGGCGAAAAGAGGAACTAATGCCGCCATTTTGAGTTTTGACATTGTTTTGACAGTTTTCTTTATTTTATCACTAAACGACGTAGTGTTATTCATACTTGTAAAATACTCGGCTACTCACTTGCTTGTTTGATAGAGGTACCTACCTAAGGATCTTCATCAGAAGAGAAGAATGTAACACTACACCGTCCGTCAAGTGCGACCATCAACTCGTGAAGATCCTTATATAGGTTGCGTATTTATCAAACCCATAAGTGAGTATTTGCTTATCTGAGTATTTTATAAAAGTTCTCCTTAGGTATACTGCAGCGCCCCCGCCCATGTTCATAGCGAACCGCGTCGTAGCTAAGTACTGCGTTGTCACCGTGATTTTGTAGAGGTTGTAAAAATTTGTAAAGGACATTGAAGAATGTATCGATATTGGCTTGATAACGAATGTCGATAGATGAAAAGGTAACTTTTTGACAATTTAATAACGTCACACAATTTATCAAATATGGTGCCATTAATTTGACCAAGTTGTTGACTGTCTAACATTTTTGAATGTCATTTTAGAAAAATATGGTGGAATATGCATTGCTGTCTGAAAAGTGATAGGTTGTCAGCCTATTGTACCTCATTCTATTGTACACCCGGGTAGAAAAGTAGCTGGTACATTGTAGTTATTTAAAAAAAAACTGATAAACATGAGCAGATAATTTTAGCAAAAAAAATATAATTCAGGAGCAACTCATTACCCTACTTAAGCATCTGCAAACAAAAAAAATTTCAAGCGTACACTACCCATACTGGTACACTACCCATGACTTCTGAACAATATCTCGAAATACCCAACTGAGTCACTGAGGCAATTGTCAACGATTCAAAGTACATTTCTGTCACGGCCCATTGGCGTTCCCCGGCTTTGAATCCACGGCCAGCTTAACACAGTAATGATGTGAGAAATCGCTGAAAGACACGGGCCTCATGTGGAAACAGTTTACTTCAAACGGATGTTTTCGTATTTCTGGAAATGAATTGAATTGGCGCGCCTTTGTTGGGAGGTTTTGGGAATTTCTTGGGAGGCGGATATGGACACGTTTCCACTACAACTAATGATGGGACAAGCTAAATTCAGTGTAAGCTTAGGAGCGAGCTTCCGCAACGCAGTTTCAACTGCAGCGCAAGGAGCTCCTCAGTCAGATTGAAATTGTTTTTTTTTAGGTAGGAATGGGAAGTAAACCTTCCATGCTGAGTCCAGCCTTTAAGAAGCCTTTAAAAATGATGAGTTGTCAAATACTGGAAGAATGATCAAACGATGAACAATTTTTTCTAATAAACAGAATACGCCTGGAGAGATAAGGGGGAGGCCTTTGCCCAGCAGTGGGACGATTTATAGGCTATTTAAAAAAAAAAAACAGAATGTTTTATGTTTAGGGCAAACACAAATTCAGCGCAATTTTCCACTTTTATGAATAGGTACAAACAAAACTGGGTATCTTTTTTATCCCAAATTCTTTATATTGAGTATCTTACAAGTTCTTTTCCAATAAAAACACATTTTCATAATATAATTTAGGTCAGCACTTGACTTGGGTCCGAGGCTCGAAAGCCCTCGATGCCGTCCTTTGGTCAGTCTGTGGAACCATCCAGAGCCACTTTGATGTAGATGGCCGCAGAGAATGGGCGCTTTTCCACTAGACGGCACGTCAACGGCAACGGCGACGGCACGGTACCGTCGACGATATCGTAGGTGAGATAATGTATGAAAATCAATGAAATTATATGACACGCTTTTCCACTTGCCGGCACGGCACCGTCACGGCATGTCATCGATTCCCATAGATATTGTCACGTGATCGTACCGTGCCGTCGCCGTTGCCGTTGACGTGCCGTCTAGTGGAAAAGCGCCCAATGTGCTTGATCATAAGTGCTTATGCTAGGAAACATCATAATGCTATGTTTTGAACACAACACACACACTGTCACGCCTGTATCCTTAATGGAGAAGGCAGAGCATCAACAACCTAAACAAAGGTCGTTCCGAGTTGTCAGCCCATCGCCTAAATTACAATCTACTGAACCCATTTTTACACCATTCAGGAAAGATTCAGCTGGAACATTCTTTGTTTTTCTATTGCTTCCAGTCCAGCATGGAAGCAACACAAGTTGATATGGAATGGAGTCCTTTCGCAGAAGAACATCTAACTCTTCTTCCTCTGAACGGGTTGTAGAGTCGACGAACACACACAGGTATTTTTAATTAAAGTTTTGGACTGATTCCTGCAAAAAAACCTTAAAGTTCCATATTTATTTATCTAACATTAACATGAGATATCTCTTTTAAAAAATCCAATAAACTTCTCAAAGACTCTCCAATAACCAACAATTCGGAAAATCATAACACTCCAAGGTTTGAGGATACTCATTGATGTGTGCTCCTTGAGGTTTTGTTTGGAGTTTATGAGGTTAGAAATCAAATTCGATATGTGAATGCGAAGATATCTTTATATAGGTATATCGGCCGGCACCAATATTACCTAGACAGGCTATTTATTAAAATAAGAGATTAAATTTGGCTTGCGCTTGACCATTAGGATAGGTCAACCCATCCTTATCCAGGCCTTAGTTACATAATCCTATATGGTCTAATCCTAAAAAAATTAAATATTTGGATAGCTGTTCAGATTAATGATTCAACTTTACCCACTAAGCTCGTAACGAAATTAACATCTGACTCAGCTAAATACCTCTTAATTTCCATTCCTGCAGGGACAATCCTACCCACATAGTGCTGCAGTATATGGGTCAGTTCACACCAAGAAGCGACGCAACGCTACGTTAAATTGTTCTCATGAAGCTAAACAATAATTGTTTAAACAATAATTGTTTAGCTTCGTGAGAAGTCACATTTTGTTATCAGCTGATGAATGTTGTACGGGAGGTCATAATTTGTTTTTCGTTTTTTGACCTATTTTCCCTGGGAAAAATTGTTCACTTTCATGTGTAGATTAGATTCCCACCCTTCAGTATGAATAATTATCCTTTCTGTTACTCAAGTCGCGTCGCGTCAAGTCGCGTCCCGGTGTGAACTGATATAACGCGTTCTGTGAATATTCATCGCGCCGACTATCCTGCAACGGACGCCCTTACATTTAATTAGCCATAACTCGTCATGTCCAGAGAGCAATCTGCTACAGCGATTCATAAAGGATGTTAATAATGCAGTTATGCTTCACTAAGGAACTCATGTAACTTTAAAACATGAAAATATAGAAGCTAAAAGTTACACTTTTATTTTTGGATCAGTTACACTTTTAGAGATTGGAACCCACGATCTTTGGCGTACCATGCTAACGCTCTAGCCTAACCAATTGAGCCATCAAGCGATTCAAATCACCCAATGAAACTTTATTCAAAGTGTGACGTCATGTAATTTTATTTAAAATGAGTTTTGTGCATAAAATTTTGAGTAAACTTATCCTAAACAAGAAAAAAACGATAATTTAACATTTTGATAAGTCCAAATAATCTAATCTGTTCATTATTATCATCACTATTGTCTTTAATTTTATAACAACCATCTGAAAAATGTCTAGCAATCGTGATCGCTTTAGTTTTTTTCGAAACAATTATTCATAATGCATTCATTTTACATCTATAACACCCGGTATAAAAAGTGCGTAGGTATTCTAGATATATACATCGTCAAGAGACTGCAATGTTGAAAGATCTATCTAGTATGAACAGTGGTACCTATTTAAAGTTGTGAATAAATATACTCATGCTAGGATTTTGTTAACACTTCTACTGTTCCCGTGTGGCTCAGAATACTCTCGTCTAAAAAAAAGGAAAGAACAGTAGAGAGAAGAGCGAGCTCACCCAAGAAACGCCTGTTATGGCACTGGCACTTTAACGCACCAACGGAACACAGCGCTGTTTGGCGCCGGACTCCGGTGAGAGGGTGGTCGCGAGCCAGGCGGGCCCTTGCGGAGCCTACTACCGCTTTGTTTTGATTTTGTTGCCGATGCCCGAAGCGGACCACTAGGAGGTACATTTCATCCCACCCCAAAATCGCCTGCGTAAAATGAAGATATTTTAATATTCCGTTGTTTACACTGTGGCAATATTCCACAGCCCACAATCAAACGCACGTACAACAACTACATCGCTCTTATTTCGCATTCCCACAAAACATGAACGTTTTCAGATGTAGGTCGAATCGAAGCGCACGTGAGCCGGCTTGTTTGCCAAAAGTATTAAGCGGTGGTCTAACTCAATTTTATGGGTGAAACGACTTCCCAAGAAAAATAGGGGAGTCGTGCTTGAACTCGATTCTGCGAGATTGGCTTTTCATTTCCGAGGAAATTAGGTATTAAGCGAATTTGTAACCATTGTCGAATTGCAAATAATGGGATGGTGGTGACGGTTTCCTGCGGGTGTGTGATCAAGTTTGTAAGACGTTTGTAAAAGCTGAGCTTGTTATTCTGAATCAAGAAGGTTATGGCGATGACGAGCTTGGTTAAACGTTACGATCAGGCTAGACAAATTTGTAACCTAGATAAGACCTAAGCTGTTAGTGGCAGTGGTACGCTCTGCGAAGGCCCGTTTAATCTCTCTGTGTGGTGTTATAGTTCCAGGTGCTTATATTTTTTGAATGAGGTCATCCCAGGATCAGTTGTTTCGGTCACTTTTCATCTGGGCTACATGCCAATTAAACTACAAGACTCAAAAAATTACACGAATTGAGTATCACAGGTTTGTTATATCTTTACCTATAGGTAATAATATATACCTTGTACATCTTTTTTTAAAACCCAACGGACTGCATTATGATGTAATCAAAATATTCGTATGCATGAACTTCTCTCCAATCATAATTAAATAGCGGTCACCCAAACCATCAATACAACGGCAACTTTAATAAATTTTAAATTATCTCTTAAATAAATTCATGGCGCAACATCAATTTCGGAATTGGCGACTGTATTCCACCCGCGGTCACCGGAGCGTCAATCTCATCAATATTGTATCAATTAATCGAATCAATAATTAGCAGACAAACAACAATATCAAACACAACTGATCGACAGTTCGCAATATCTGCGAATTGAACGGAGTTCGTATTTGTGCAGTCTGCATTTATCATAATTGGTAGAGTTTATAGTGTCCGATGCGATTCGGGTACGATTTGTAAAAAAATGCTTCTTCGGTCCTATTTGTTTTTGCCTCGAATAATTAAATCAAAATGTACTCTTTTGTCCTCATGGTCATGATCGTCATCATTGTCATTGCCATCGTTGTTATCAACCTTATCGTCATATCCGTTGTCATTACCATCATCGTCGTCATCACCGTCGTCAGCGTCAAAATTATTGACAACAAAGCTATATTTTAGTCCTAAAAGGCAACAAAATCATTACCCTTCATTGTTTTCCGCTGTTACAGCAGCTTCAGCAATATCTGCCGGGTCACCAAACCCGAGATTACGGTTAATCTTTACACGGCTAATGGTGTGGAACAGGACCTCTGGTGAGAAGGGATGAAATAATGCGACGTGACCTGCCGCGACCGTGATTAAGGGATGTTTTTTCAAGAAGTGAAATTTTGCTGTTTTTGTGTTGGATAAGTAGGTCAAATTTTGTCAAAAGGAAAATAAGTCTCCTATAAAAATTAAACCCAAACTGACAAAAAATACAAATTATTTGAACTGTTTGATATAATATTTTATGCCTGCCATACACCTCATGTACAATGGTAAAATTCAGTGGTAGAGGTCAGGCAGCCGGGACTAAACGCTTGAAGTCCGAAATCATCTTATTTATCAGTAAAGGTGTTTCAGTCTGAAAGTCGTAAATGAATGCAAAAATAATCGCACTGTGTACTAATTTTTGTGCTCCCAGTAGGAATCAAAGACACAATTTCTGGATCAAGTAACTATGGCTACGGCCACGGAGACACAAGGGCAGTTATGCTACCCGATAAAATGCAGTCACAAAATTTAATTAAACTCGTTCGCCCTGTCACTAACACAGCCCAAGCAAAAACCGGATTAATGTTTCTAATACCCGGATTCAGGACCCGGTATACCTACCCGGTAATTACCCGGTATTAATTAAATGACCCGGAACCAGAACTATGACGATGTTGGCAGTTTTAGGAGGCTTTCAGATCCGGTGACAAATGGGTTTTGAATGAGAAAGGAATCAGATGGTTTTGTAATAATGAGTTTATTAAAGTAGAAGAAAAAGAGATCCTTATTTTGAAATGAAAACCATGTGTAAGCTAACTGCTAGATAGAGTGATGATGATCACCTATGATTAGAGGCTGACAGGAACTGAATGCGAAGAGCCTGAGATCAAGCTTAGTGGCGTATCTTGTGAGTGACCTAAGTCTAGTAGCAAGTGGACTATCACTAGCTGATATTGAAGAAAGTGAAAACGGTAGTATAGACTTCGCGATTAGTCTGAGAAGCTTACAAAAATGAGTTTAGTGCAATGTTATTCTGCTGTATACTCAAGAAAACTACAATACTGCATATTAAACTTAACATAAAAAACAAAATTATAGAAAATAATTTAATTTCTTACGTTACATTTTATAATCCTAGACACTTAATTTTCCCTGTACCAACAATATCACTGTATGACGACGTAAGGGTGCAAAACAAAGGTTTTTGTCTCGCTTTAATATTTCAACGGAAGATTTCCCCTTGATTAAAATGTTCTTTTAACGCGTATGTTTGTTCCAGAGTTTGTTATGAAAATCTTTTGTTTCGGATGTAAATTAAAAATGTGTTCATTTGTTCTATGTAAATGAAGACAATTTCTTTGTTGCAGATTTTATTTCGTATTTAATCATAATAATTTTTAAGTACTTGATGATAAATTAAAAAATGCTAGACACATTCAACAGACTGGCACTTGTGGCCCAAAACAGGGAAGAATGAAAGAAGAAGAGGGAGGCCTTTTCCCAACATTGGGATGATTCAGGCTAGACAAGATAAAACAAGATAAATCAATTTAAAAAAAAATAAGTTTATATTATTCTATATTTGCTCTAGTTAAAATAACAGTAGTAGATCTACTTATTAATCCTTTAATGGTACAAAACGAGTGAGAGACTCAAAGCTTTGTTAACTACAAAGGCAGTCAAAGCGAGCAGTTAAAACTGCAAGCTTCATTGCTTCTGTACAGAGGAAATTCTATCATTGGAAATACTCTATAATTGCAATTTCATGTCTGTTCGTTTTAAGTGACGATCAATAAATAGGTACTATAATTATCTTACTACCAAAATTCCTACTGTTCTTTTTTTTCAGGAATCATTGTATGAACCCAGCAAAACGTATTTTTCTTAAATTTGATATGGGATTGCTCTTGACTCTAGTCTGGGTCAGGGACGACAGAAACAGAGTCAACGATGGACGGAGCTCACCCAGATGATACCTGCTCACTCTAACATTGAAGAGTTGAGGGTTGCTTGCATTCGGAAACGCAGACGCGGGTAGTGTCTGTCTGTCTTTTGCCGTGCGGTTATGAAAGATGATTTGAAAATTATACATCCCTATAATACGTTGGACATAGCGAAAACAGTTTTCCCTAGGCCAATAGGAATATGCCTACTCCGTTATTATCTAACGTGATTTTTGTGTTATGTAAATGTTTAGTTCAAATAATATCTTGTGTGCAAACATTACATAAAATGGTTTTCTCAACTCTGGTACGACAAAAATGGGTACAAAGTATAAATCAAAACTACCCCTACATATTTTAACAATACTGTAGAATGATAAACAGGCCATTATAGAAAATTATTTCTCTAGAATAGACATTGAAATTTCCAACAAACGTCTATATGCAGTCGGAAATACCTTATTACCTGGGCATAAAACAGATTTTTGAAAAGCCAGGTCTAGTTGCAGTGTTGCCAGGTCTCCTCATCCACTCTTTGTTGGATACTTTTGAAACAAAGTGATGTTTCAAAGGCAGTCTTTTGATGGTGCGCCGTCGTTTAGATTTCAAAAGATATTGTTAGTGCTCTGAAAACGGTCTGATATAAAGAATATCGTGTGCCTTTTTAGGGCTCCGTACCGTAGCGTAGCTAATAGGGAATCCTAACAGATGTACTAGAACTAGAACTATGTCAAAGTTATATTAAGAAATACTGCAGCTAGAATATTTCTTCCTGTATATTTTTAACACCTCGAAGATACCTTTCGGTATTATCATAAAAACTACAAAAAGATAACTTAAAAAGTAAATTAAACAGTATTTACAAAAACTTAAAAAATAATAATAATTATTATTATGAAACAAAAACTGAAAAAAAGTAATACTTATCAAAATTCGCTTAAGTTAGCTTAGATTGTACTGACCATAGAGAGCTTTGTGCCACTGATATACATATAATTTCCCTGGTATGAGACGTAGGTGTGATTTTTTAAAGCATCTTATTCAGGAGTATTATTAGGAGGTTGCCTTTTTTATGGCAAAATATCTTATTCTGTTAATTGGTCAAAAAATAAACATATTCACGAGTGCTTTATTCAACAAAACATACCTAATAAAATATGTAATACCTTGTGTACAATGTATACTGAACCCTTTTTAAAATTGTGAGTGTCTTGGTCAGGTTTACTAAAACGACAAAATAGCTTTCTAGTTTTGTTTGAGTTTTAAAAGTTTTCAATAAATACAAGGTAGATTTGTTATTTGTTTTTCAAAGTCTTTGTTTACTGTGCTATTAGTGAATGTGGTAAAACAGCTGTTTGTTTTAAACAAATACGAAATTAGAAACCATTAATTTGTGTATTGTTTAGTTAAAATATTTTGGTAACACACCAAGTGGGTAATTTAGCTTGGTATTGACTTTTTGATTGTTATTGGCACTTTTCTATATTTCGTAAAGCCATGACAAATATTGTTTCCATGTGGTTAGTTTAGTTTCGAGCTAATAAATCATCAAAATATTGTTGATCTTAATAAAATATTTTAATATGCTAATGCCCGATATTTTAAGTCATAACATGATTCAATAACTAAAAATTTCACGGAACGAAACATTAGTTTGTAACAAACCAAAACACAACTATATTCTTGGTGTTTATTTTCTAAAACCAGGCATCAGTTTTCCATTTAATTTACTTCCAGTAAACAGCAAAATATTACCGTCGGTAATTTTCCTCAGCCACAAACTAATGCCGGTAAGCGTGAGACGCCAGAAAGTCTACCGGGGAATCCCCATAATTACACAGGTAATACCACCCCCAGTAATAATACCTGCTATCTGCTTAAATATTGCAAAAAGGGTAGGAAGGGAGTTAGCAGATGTTTGACGGTTAATGTTTTCTAGAGGTATTGGAAATTATTATTGATAGAAAATTATGCAAGAACAAAAGTATGAAATTTTATGCTTGTCTTTGTACAAGTGCCTGTTTGAATCCTAGTGGAAGCTTATACGGGGGCTCCTGGGAGGAAAGAGCGTTGATTGGGAATACCATAGTACAATTTGTGCAACATTCACTTTTCAATGTCAAGTATAAAAAAAAACCGCTTCAGATTAAAAAAGGTTTAACTGTTTTTTTTTTATTAAATCCCGCTTGTGTGAATTGTTGTGTCTATATTTTCATATTTCAAAGACACCAATCCATTGTTATTAAATATCGTAAAAAATGTACAACACCAACGTGATTTAATCAAAAACCAAATCCAATCTCGACCTCCATCTCAAACCTACCTACCCCATAAACCACAAAATTTCTCAAAGAAAACACAAATTTTCCCTCCACGGCGCCTGTCGCAAAGTTTCCCGAACAGTTGGTGTTGACAACATTTCTTGTAATTTACTCTTTTTGGGTTAGAATAAATTTGGACGCCGAGAGGGATTGTGTGGTACCTCAAATTTTACGAATTTACTTTCTGTGGTTAGATTTTTGAGTCATTTTGTTCGGCTTGGTTGTTGCTTAAGTTTGTAAAGGGCCAATTTTCCAAATACCTCCTTATAGAAAAACCTGTAAATTTCTGAACTCTTTACGAGAAAACAATGGTTTCGAACTTTTCATGTAAGTAAGCCCTTTAGTGTAAGTAAATCAATCCTGAACTATATTTCGGTAGGTACCTAGTTTTCAAGATCCCCTATTTTAAAAAAATATACCTAAATAAAATACATAGTCTCTACTTTGAATTCTTGATTGACATTATCATCACATTACTGATCTTTTTCATGATAAAACAAATACAGGTACGACAAAATAATATGACCAACAAAACCTTACAAGGCACAAACAACCACCACAACTTTCAAACCCATTTCCTACCCACTTTGTACTTTTCAAAAGGAGAGCTCTAAAAGTCACATTTGGAACTGGAAATCGTGAAAGTGGACTTACGGTCCCTGAAAGCCGCAGAAATTGTTCCGAATTTTCTTGGGGATCGGTTGTCGGCGACAGATGTGAGGTCGGCCGCTTGTTTGTGCTTTGTTGGGCCGAGATGGGTTCCGCATGTCAAGTAGTTGCAACAGGCTGGACATGTTAGAACGATGGTGAAATTTCACATCTAAGATATATTTTGTATTGCCTTTTTCTTACACCTACAAAAACCACGCCAGAGACCTTTCAGGTGATATAATAACTCGGTCAGCAGTTGCTAAGTTCTGTTACTGTTTGGAGATCGATTGTCCACGTCCACGACAGATAATGTGAGGCTGGCCGGTTGTTATTATTTATAGGTATTTATAATTTATACATTTTAGGTAAACTTAATTTAATTTCGATACACATTTCAATCATAAATTGCCTTCAATACTTTTTTATTCGATATGGGTTTGCACTTGACTCTAGACACTAGGTCAGGGATGACCGTGGCAGAGTCGACGATGGAGCGAGCTCACCCAGAAAATGCCTGTTGGCGCTGGCAGTCTCACGCACCAACGGAACACAGCAAGCTGCCAAACGTGGTGAAAACGCCTTTTAATAGGCGTTATACGCTCTGTCTTGCCTGTAAAGGGTAAAGGAATAACTTTTTGTAACTATATACATTAGGTAGGTTCCTAAGTTTTGTAATTTGCTGCCACTGTCATTGAATTCGCCAAATAGGTACCTGAGAATTCTGCTCTATCTAATTAGTAAGGGCTTCAAGTAAGGCCCTGAACTAAATCATAATTACTGCACTCCAATTCCCGTTTTGAAGAGACCCGCTCGTAGATTTTTGAAAGCCATCGGGTGATCATTTTCATTATCATGGACTGCCATCTTCAGGTTTAAGTAACTAGGTCCTATACAAGTTTGAATCTACAATGTGGTAGTTAAAACACTTCATATCCTTCAATTTCTTTAAGCATACTTATAATCACGCTTTTTTCTCAGGGTAGGCAGAGATAACATTTTTCTACTTTATCGTAGCATCTTCTTTCGTCTCATCCACATTCATAATTTTTTATGCACACTCGTCTGTTTACAATTCTCCTTACCTTTTTCTAGGACATCTCCGATTTGACCCAATTTCTTTAAAATTCCACTTAATTAATTCTGTTACCTATTTATTAGCTATTAGATTTGCCATTTTTTTTTATTTTTACTTTCGATTTACTACTAGTTGACAGTCAAAAATCGTTCCCTTGCTCTTGGTCGTAGTCTTTCGAAGCGACTTCTTCGCCTTAAGTTTCTCAAAGCAAAGCATCGGGTCTCGTTAAAACGGCGCTCAAAGACGAACTATTGTACTCGGAGACGACGGCGAAAGTATAGCTAAAGTATATAGAGCTGAAAATGCTATTTTGTCAGGTAAAACTACCAGAAAATTAAGAATTACTCAATATATCATAATAAATTCACAATGAGAAACATTGAGAATATACACGCTGAAGGAACTTATCTAATTTTCAGCGTACTGAATAAAAAATGCACGACTTCAGTCGATAGCGTCCGCTATAATTTTCGATAGAAAGCATGTTATCATAGACATAATTATATTAATACCTCTTTATAAATTACCACAAAATAAGCCCAAACCCAAAACAGGTATTAAGAATTCATAACGATCTGGCTGAATATCCGCCATAATGTTGTTGCATGTTTTGGTACTTATACAATTTTATTCAACCTAAAGCTACTACAATAAAATGTAAAATGTTTTGCTTCCTACATACTCTTGAACAATGCAATTCTTCCACAACACTGAGCCACTGAACATTCTATTTGTATTAAAAAATGTAAACCAGAACGCAGCGGAGGGGAAACTTATCAGGAAACCATCATAGTTGTTGAAGCCTGAAGCCTGTTGAGCGATGTGAAAAATTCATTCCACAAATAATAACCAAGGATCTGCTATCTACGGACATGATTTTCGTAGGAAGGATTTTATTTCATAGCAGCGTAGGAAATCCTATAAAAAGTAATCATTACTTGAGAATTCAGACATGATCCAGAAAAGACCACGCAAGGTATTTTCCACTACTTGGCAGGGTGGATGGGCGATAGTGCAGTGCAGAAAGATGCTGACCAATTCCTGATTCAATCTCTTCATCATCAGCCGGCATCAGTCCACTGGCTGGACATAGGCCTCTCCCGTGGCAAGCCACTCAGCTCGGTCTTCAGCCGTTCTAATCCAATTTCTTACGAATATCATCGCTCTACCCAGTTTCAGGACGTCCTACACAACGTCTACCGATTCGTGGTATCCACCTCTAAAACTCGTATGTCCCAATGCAGATCTACGTCAGATCAGATGTGATCAGCCCACTGCCACTTCAGTCTACTAATTCTTTTTCTTCAATCCAACTAAAGGATTAAATTTTTAACTATTTATTCCAATTCCACGAGTAAGCAGAAATAGTGCGCTGTAAAACAAGTACACGAGATTGCGTAAAGCTCCTCTTCTAGGCTAAACTATCTAAAAATGGTTCTGCTATAAAAACCGCGTATAAAGATGATACGTCTTTGATAATAACAAATGGAAAAGTATAGTCATAAACCGCAGCATACCAATAAACTATCCAGACGAAACTTTAATTAAATTTTGTATTGTCTTCAACGGGATGGGTCAAATTGTGGAAGATGGCGATTTTATGAAAATTTTCAATAGCTTACTTAAAAGCAAAACTTTACGATCAATTTGAAAGAAAATGTAACTTACGTTCTTCAGTTTTTCTTCAAAATTTTATCAATTCAAAATATTCTTTTAATTACCGTAGAGTGGTCTTAGTAATAAAAAGCTTATTCATGGATATATAAAAGGTGGTATTGGTATTGCTCCATCCAATTTACGAGAGGACAATATCTTATTTTCTAGAGAAAAAGATAAACAAGTTAAAAATCTGGTGTCTAATATAAATAGAAGAAGTTGCTTTTAACAATGCTTATTTTTTTAATTCAATAGAAAATACTACATTTAAGAGAAAATCTCTCGGTGACTAAGGAAAAAAACAACATCCATTATGCTTTTTTTACAACCCTGAACTTCATAATATACCGTGATACATTAATAATGACTCCCTTAGTATCGGACCCTTCCATCCCTTGCACCGGGTTATAAGTTATTGCTATACTTCGGAAACTTTAAGCAAACTCTTTGGCTTCTCCCGCCTTAGTCAAGGAAGCATAGATTTAGAGTAGGCTAGAAAACGCAAGCCTTCGTCCAAGCGTGGCTATGAAGTACTATGTGCTAAACATAACACTTGACGCACTCTTACACAGGTAGCGTTGGTTTGGCCAACTATGGCAATGATTATGGTCGAAATTGTCATAATTTTTGGGAGAGTTTATACAGATTTAGAACAGTTCAAATAAGTTCCTTACACCATTTTCACAAATCTCGGAGAATCTCGGAGCTCAGAGAATCGTCATCCTGCAGTCAAAATGTGATTTTTGTTGCATTATGAATTACAATATATTTTGTAGAAATACAGAATTATATTAGGTAAGATTCAAAGTCACTAAATACCTGGCATGATAACTGATGTTTAGTATAAAAAATTATACACTCGGTGTTCATACTATTCTTAAAATTATGTTGCAGTATCTAGCCTATTGTAAATCTGTGCAAGGCATAAAGGCGATGAAATTTAAATCAACACAGCCATTTTAATAGCAATACTTGTTAAGATAAACATTCCTTCGTGTTGTGGAATTTCGGTTTGTTTAAATATTTTTAAATATTCCATTCCTTCTAGGCGTTTCAATTTGCTTTTATTATTTTGTTATATGGATCAATTTCAATTTCAATTTCATTTATTTTTAGTTCATAACATAAAAATTTACAAAAAAAAAAAACAAATCGTTACAATCACCGTGGTCACATCTTTGAAAACATAGTCATAGAGATGTATTTTCATTTTATACAATTATTTCATTTTAGCAATTTGTTTTGTTGTCAAAAGGTATGTGTTAGTTATTTATAAACATTGCTTCTTTATACTTAGTAGCTATCTTTACCAACTTTATCGTACTGATCCGAAAACAAGCAAACTTACACAACATCTATTAGGCTGTTTATGTTTACCGACCATGGTGTTGCTAAGCCTTTCTTATCTCTATTTATGGGGTCTTATCCCATCCCGGCTTATGAGGTCATCAAATATGCATTTGCCCTAATAAACCGCTATGTTTTGGACCCCCGTAAAATTGGGACAGATTCTGACAGGGTTATTAGATTTTGGTTGTAGACAGTTTTTGAAAGATTAAAAAATTACTCCAGAACTAACTAAAAAATTACTCCAGGTAAAACAGCTATATTTTGGAGCCTCATAGAATTAGGACAGATTCTAGCGATGATATTAGATTTTGGCTGTAGAGTTATGACATAACAAGACAATGCTGTGTTTTCTCCCAGAACTTTGATTATGAAAAGGTACCTCAAAGAAATACGATAGTTTTTTTTTTTCAGATCTCGTAACGTGTTAGTAATATTATTGTAGCCTTCAAATATGTACACATTTTTTTGTTGGGGAATAGGGAATACTGATTAGGTATTAAACTGTCTTTTGATGCGGTATAGATTTTGGTCTAAGTTTTGGTCTTGAATAAATCATTAATTCTTATTATTACGTAATAGTTTAAAAAAACTGTTGAACAGAATTGCCATGGAGTTTTAACAAGTCAGGATTGTTAATTAACAAAGTTACGACAATTTCCACGTAGTTAACGCGGTTGTTTGAAAAACTTTAATGACGTAATGATCAAACTACGTAAATTCAAGATACAAGTTGTTATAAAAAGTTCCTTATAAAGTTTTCATAATGACAATCAAGTACAAGTTTTATTTTTTTAAATAGGCGTATTTTTAAACTTGAAAAAATAACGTAAAGTCGATAATTATAATGTGGGTAGAGTCAGCAATTTCTTCTAGGCAACATTATGGTTCAGGATAGAAAACTACTGTTATAAACGTCTTTGTCATAATATTTATTATTCCATCGCCGCCGTGGTATATTATTTTCATAATTTTATACCTAGTAGGTACCTACAAGAAAAGCTGTCAGCATCAATTTAAGTTCGAAATAACCCGTTCATTTGGTAAAGTGACTGTAAACGGTGCTATTACCAACAATTTAAATAGATAGAACGTAATAACAGTGACCGATAATAATTATTATGTATAACAGTTAATTTGTTCGAGTAATATACTAGGTGTCATGTCAGTCAAAAGGAATAAGTGTTTCGATATAGATTTCCTTAAAATAGCATCGTGCATTCGTACCGCGAGTTGTTAAGATTTTTTTTGCCATGGGATTAAATGTAAGAGTGTTTTTTTTAATTAAGGACATTCATTATAATGTTTAGTCGTTGGTTGGACCCGTTCCTTTTTATTAAGGCGCGTGAGAAAAACTTCAAAATCCGTTTTTCTATAACTTGATTAATATTAGGAGATTTTATTATAAACTAGACACTAATAAATAAAGTTGAGACCAACTGGTAACCATTTATATCGTGTATCCTGTCTTTAACCAAGGCTTTCTTGAAAATGTTTTAATTTGAGATATTTTGAACATTTTTTGATTAAAATATCACAATATTTTATTCTCCAAATTTACCATAGACTTTCAGGGTATTTCCAGCAGCGAAGGTATCTATTATCTAATACAAAGGGGGTGGATAATGACACCCCCTGGGAACAAAGGCTGGTGGTATTAGTGGAATCCTTCAGTGTTCAATAATGTAGTGTAGCGGTGTATAATTTTAAAATTATAATTGAAAGGGGTTAAGTAGTTTTTGGTTTTGTGAAGTGAAAACTAAAGACGGTTAAAGAATAGGCGTGTCTATCCGAAACAAATAACTTATTTGGCGGCACAAACTGACACACACTGAAAGAGGTTGCTCAGTCAACGAAACTGAAAAATTTCACTAGGTTTTTATTTTTCAGGAAACAAATTTTCTTTTGACTCTCCCATACAAAATTATAACCTAGATCAGAAAATTTATATGGAAAAGCTATTTAAACTAAAGTAACTAGTAGCGATTAATTCTAACAATTAAATTTAGAACATTAACTTAGGTATTACGCAAAAATACAGCAAATAGGGCTATCTAAAGTATTTCTTAAAATACACATTAAATGTCAATGAAAAATAGCTTCAATTTTTCCAGAAAACTAATGAACTGCTACCAATTAGTTTCGGGATTATTAAAAAACAGTCCAAGTATTATTTTGATAGGTACAGAAACTTATCGACAAACAATCAAGAAACAAATTATCAAATTAATTTTGTCTAGATACAGAAATTTTTCCAGTTTCAGCTTAAAATGAAATATGAAGATAGCGAATAAATTCCTGTCTGACAATTTATTCAAATGGAAAGAAGGTTTTTCTAAATTCCGCGAACACAGTGGAATAGAACCGACGGGCGTCTGGCATTCCAATAATTTTGCTTAACATTTTAACTATTGAGTTTTTGGTGTCCATATTCCTCTTCTTGTCGTGTGGGTTTCGAGTCGATTGACTCGATGAACCCTGGTGTCAGAGTTTTTAAACCGCCTAATAGCACAGCTAATAGGCCTCTCACAAAGTTATTGTAACGACCACTAACAAAGACAGCAACCGGGACCGACGGCTTAACGTGCCCTCCGAAACACGAAATCTTTTTTCTTCTAGACAATCAGGTGATTCAGCCTGCATTGTCCTAACTAAACTGGGGAAAATATCACAAAGAGATGAATTAACAAATATCAACTTTGCGATCCCCCCTGGGAATCGAACCCAGGACCTCCGGATCGGGAACCAATGCTCTGATCACTAGACCACGGAGGCAGTTAGTTTTGGTGACCATAGGAAAAATAAATGTGATAGGCTGAAATACAAGACAAAACTACAGATTTATACTCTAAAATATCTATTTCTACTGTAAAATTAATTTTTCAATACTGCTACACAAGTACTACGGCGTAGACGTTGCTGATGTAATTCTCTAGACGTAGCATTTTTTTTCTATTCTTATAAAAACAAATAAATTCCAAGCTTGGAGTTGCGACATGAAGTGGATTATAATTTTCTAAAGAAGGTACTACCTAGTTCAATAACTATTTTCATGTAACGAAGAAAATTTAAATTTATAATAATTGTCCGTAAAAATATTTTCGCGTGTTAAAGTCTTTGTATCAAACAAAATAAAAAATAAATAAAAAAAAAACAATTTAATATTAACAAATGAATCAAAAATGTATAGGTACGTTCGTAACTTCTGTATTTCTTATAAACGAAACTTCCATCTTACACATTCAGCCCAACAACCAACTATACGACTTCAGCCATTACTGATTCCATAAAAACGGCAACAAAAACCGAACCAGGCTAATACAAATTTAACGTTACACTGCCTGTTTAGTATGCGGCGCGCGGTGCATCCGTGACTAGAATTAACGATGTATAGCGAATGGCTTCATCTGCTTTCACGGCGGCTTGTTTTCAGTATTTACGGGACAAATGTGGAGACTCTGTTGCTGTTTTGTGGGTGATTAAAATTATACATGGGTTGAGATCCAAATAATACCTTCATGTAAAAATATTCGTTTAAAAAAAAAAGACAAGAAACGAACACCATTTCCAACTGATTTAGTTCTTTAGAAAAATATTTTGAGGATAACTTCTCAAAAGGAAATATAAAAAAACAAATTGTGCAATATTTAAAACCTAAATGTTTCAGGGTAGAGTTTTTCTTTATCACTAGCACTTATGAAGTTTTAAAATATCGGTATTATTGGTACCTTTTGGCGTCAATTCTCGCGACATAATTACTTATTCTAATTCTAGGGCTCGTATTTATAAAACGATCTCAAGATTGAGAGCAATATTAAGTATGGATTTGACAGATCGTTTTGTACTGAAATGACATTATTGATTCGAACTCAAACTCGCTGTTACTCTTGAGAGCTAATTATAAATACGGGCCTAAGTAGCGCTGTCACCTTTCTTAAAGACATAAGAACAGGATAGTAAATAAACACATGACTTTGACATTCCTTAATCTGACATAAGGCTGCTTATTTGACGTAAAATAAGGAACATGCTCTATGCTCAGTTCTTATTTGAAGCAGCTTATGTCAAATTAAGAACGTCAGAAACATGTGTTTATTTGCTATCCTGTTTTTATTGTTAAAATTAAGAAAGTGACAGCGCTACTAAGAATTAGAATTAAAATTCTGCCACGAGAATTGACGCCATTGTATCTACTTATTGCTATTTTTTAAACCTTTTTCAATTCACAGATTTTTCAACTTACCATTCAAGCTTTTTAAAACAGCTTACAAACCATTTCGCCGCCAAATCGACTGTAGATAAATCACGTTTTATCTTAATCCAATAGGTACGCGCAGAAGGTAGCCCTTTTCCTTAAAATGGAAAAATATACAAAATATATCGAATTCCTCTGAGATTTGGAGCGGGAAGGGGAATAAGTACCTTTCTCTCGCTGGAAATTACGTGAGCAATCGAATGCAAGGAAACGGTTGTTTTTTTTTCAAATCATGGCTTCGAGGGTTCTGTTTTTTTTGTCTCATTGAGTCACTTACGGGTGGTATACCTACATTGTTCAAGTTGTATGTATAGTGCATTAGTACAGTTGGTGGAACTATGAACTGTCCTAATGCACTGTACTTACAACTTGAACAATGTAAGCCGCCCATTACATAATATACTTATATTATGATATGAATGAAGTTCTTTGGGGAAAGTTGTTCAGTATCATAGGTAGTTTCACATCAGATCGAAAAGTTTGATCAGCAAATTTTTTTGATACCTACATTATAGTATTTATACCTACTGTATTTTATACGGTATCTACTTGCCTCCATTTTTAATATTCTAACATACAAAACAGAAAGCAATCTTAATATTTATGTTTAGCCTTATATCCGATAAAACACAGGCCTTACCGAAACACAATATCCAAACGAATAGGAAATTATTTCTCGGGGCGGGCGAACCGATCTACAACAAAAAGAATTTCCTTAAAGAAATGAAAGAAGCATAGGCTCGTATTTATAAAGCGATCTCAAGATTGAGAGCAATATTAAGTATGGATTTGACAGCCCGTTTTGTACTGAAATGACATTTCTAATACGAACTCAAACTAGCTGTCACTCTTGAGAGCTGATTATAAATACGGGCCATAATGTGTTTCTGGAAAATGATTGCCTTCCGATATTAAATACAAAAACAATCTGAAATCAAACACTTTATAATATTTCTTTATCATAATAGAATCTGGTGTTTGATCACCGATAAACCACTATTGCGACTACGTATGATACTTCTTTTCAATAAGTATTAAGGGCCAAAAGTTCATTACTTTTTTAAGTTACTCTTTACAAAAAAAATCACACATTAGTACTTCGTGATATTAATTCATGATGTTCTGGATAGGTACCTTATGTTCAAATAGTTACTTATCATACTTTAGATTATGACAATCGAATGTTTAGCTATATTTCGACAGCCAGCTCCAGTAAAAAAAAAATTATAATGAAGAATACCTATGTCATTCATAACCATAACATAAATAAATCATAACATCAATGTCATCATCATAAGCATAACATTTACAGTGGTTACAAGTTCTTTTTTTTTAATTATAAAATGACAGTTAATAACTGACTTGTTCCCTAAGCGTTAACAAGACTGTCATGCTCCCCCAATAAATGACTGCTGAAAATGCTGTCAAAATAATTGGCGTAAAAGTATTTTCCATTTCCGCCATTTTTCCTTTCCTTAGCAGTTAGAAATGCCAATCATGCAATATAAAATAAAATGTTGCTTTAGGAAATCGCACATTTAGCCAATTTATTTGTAACAGAAATAGGTTTTTTTTTTTAAATCACTGAATTAGCAGATTATAAAACAGTTTTTGATTCTTACGTCAAATATTTAGATCATAAAAAATGTATCAAACTTCAGTACATTAAACTAAAACACATTGTTTCATTATTGGTTTTTATGTTTCATAGAAAGAAGGATATTTATAGCAAAGTAATAAAAAAAAATAAGTCCTTGTTTTTCAATCTTCCTTACCCGAAATTTCGATACGAATATTCTAATATTCTCTCATGCCCAGTGAGCTGTATGCCCCTTTCCTCAGAACGGACGGGTACGACCACAGACATGGAATGAAGCAGATAATGCAAGTCATTTAACTTGACTTCCGACTGTCGTAGTTTTGATTTCAGATAATACCTAAAGTCACTTTGCTTGGACTGCTGTCAGTCTTTGCTGAGTACTTAGATGAAAAAATAATATAATTTCGCATTAATGGATGACACAATTGAGATAGTTATAATATGTATTATTTTATTACTGTCACAACTAGGTACTTAGGGTAAGATCAGACATGACATATACATAATAAGACCGCCATCAATGGCGGAAAATTATCTAAAGGTATCATAAAGGGAGAGTAGAAAAGACCCTTTCACGGCGTACATTACTTACTTTACTTTATACAGTTTAAGGAGGTTGCGTGGTCTTCTTTACCGTAGGTCTGTGGGTAAGACGTATTTCTACGTCTATACCGAGCAATAAAAGAAGATTAATATTTTAGGTAAAGATTAACTGGTTCCATATTTTGAAGTTATTTTTATTGCAGGTTGGATTTATTGTCATAATATTTTCTGAAAAGGTTTGAGTGATCATTTTGGGATGTAATATTAAACAGGCAGTTTTTGTTTTCAAATATACAGATGCTATTCATTTATGGACTCAGGCCTACAAAAACTCTGATATTTTGAGTTATTAAAAAAAAATTTCGAGGAAAGAAATCGTACCTAAATAGAAAGCAAATACTTCGCGCGACGTTTTTTTTTTAACTTAGAATGGGTAGCTCTTGACTCTAGACACAAAGGTCAGCGAAGACCGTGACAGAGTCGACGATGGAGCGAGCTAACCCAGAAGACGCTTGTTAAGGCACTGGTGGTCTCCCGCACCGACGGAACACAGCAAGCTGTTTGGCGCCGGACTCCGGATTTAATTTATTTTCTCTATAGCATTTTTAGGCGTTATGAATCCACAAACCTTTTTAGTTGTCATTGGCCGAAAAAAAAAAAAAACATTTCCGAATTACACAACAAAAAGGCGAAGGAAATCACGAAGGCCGTTGTCGACGAAATGAAACAGACCGAATTGGACGTCTGAGTGACGGGTACGGGCCTTTATTTCGCTGTTTTCTGCCTACATTAATAGGCTTTATAGCCAACGTAAATGATGTTGAATTTCGGCCTGATAGAGATTCGTCTGATGGAAATATGGGACTCTTTGTTAACCAGTCACCCTGTTTTACTAAAAAAAAAATTTTTCTTGGTCCACAATATAGGTTTTTGACAAGTATAAAATGATTCCTTGCTTCATAAAATAAGCTAACTGATTGTATAGTGTTAAAGGTACTTTGGCCTTTGCGAAGCACTTAATTGTCTATTAATAAATCGTCTTATTTAATCCTATTTAAGACTATGCAAGCTTCTTGTAAATCGTCTTTAAAATCAAAACATGTCAGAGGCAGTTTAATAACACTGACAGTAGTTTCTACCGGTTTTTTCCTCGAATCGATTCGAAAAACTATCAATCACAATAAACGCTCTCATTTCCTCGAAATAATAGATTAATACCGTTACAAATAATGCTATCCCTACAACGTATACTTATAAAACTAGCACCTACCACATCACCTACTTAATTTGCATATTAATGCCTGGTAACCACTAAGTACAAATCAATAATCTTCACCCAACTACATAGCGGTACAGACAGTCTTACAAGTACAAGTTCACATTCAGGATGTTAGAAAAAGGTGTGTGCATACTGTGAAGGATGAATGTACCGATAAAATACGACAACTTAACACAGCAAAGGGTGTTTTTTGGTACGAACAAAATAATTTAAACAAAAATAACTGAAATCAAAACTATTGCGTGATCGTCACTTTTTTTGTTTCTATTTTCGAATATCACAATAATTTTAATAGAAATTATACTTACTGTTTTTTCTGTGATTTTCCTGAAGACCTAGTCTCAGGGGAAATTGTGTCTCCTACAAAATGGGAAATATGACTTCTTGATGTTGATATCCTTTTCCGTCCACAAAGGAAGTCCTCTGTCTCAATCTTTTTCGATTTTGATAAAAATTAAGATGATTTAGTCTTTTCCGCGCCTTTTCGTCAGTCAGGGACATAGGACTCAAAGAAAGGATTGGAATTGCCATCTCAATTTTAAAAAGATAATAAAAAAAAGTGAGACTCGGCAGGTTCTGTGTCGTATGTCAGGTGAATTATAGCCGATATTACCACCGAGTGGATGCCTAGAAGAGACATCCGGCGGCGGAGAAAAGATGAGCTCGTTGCCTTATTCGAAAGTTGGCTGAAAGAGGTACAGGATAGAGAGTCATGGAGAGACCAAAGGGAGGCCTTTTCCCAGCAGTGGGACACTAACGGCTAAATAAGTTGAGATATAAAAAAAAAACTATTTATCAGGTTTTAGCACCTATGTGTAATACTTCCCTTACAAGCTCACACATAATATGCACACCTCAAACCGCACGTCAACACATATTACGAGCCGTCATACAAATCTAGTCAATTAACCTGTAAACTAGTTATGGCACCTGTAATTGCCTGTAGGTTCCTGCAGCTCTCGACTACGTCTAATTCATTGAGATCGACGGCGCGAGAAATTCGAAGGCGGCTGCCTATTCTGAAGTCATGTGGATTCTAAAATATTCTAAGATTCTAAATTATCAAAAAAGAAAAATAGCTAGCGTTGTAGACAGACCATACGGCAAACGGTTAACCACTTCAGGGCTATTGACAAATTTTGAGGAGCATGACAGAAAGGATTTACAGTTCATCCGGGAATGGAAGAAGCTGGTGCATTTTATGGTTTACATAGCTACCAAAGTCATTTAAATCTAGTCAACTAACCTGTAAACTAGTTATGGCACCTGTAATTGCCTGTAGGTACTGTATAATAAAGAAAGATGTTTTTCTCTACAAATTATAGATAAGACGAAATTTCTCAACAGAATAAGATGCTAAGAGTGCAGTGTGAAATGCGGCAATTACCTCAAGAGCTCCATGTCACACATCCTGCTAACACTCTACAGCTTCTAGTGATGTAACGAATTGGGACAGCAGGTTATCGATAAAGAAAAACCTCGACAGAAGAAGATGCTAACAGTGCAGTGTATCAAGAGCTCCATGTCACACATCCTGCTAACACTACAGCTGCTAGTAATGAGACGCTTTCGGACATCAGGTTATCGATAAGATAAGAAAACCTTAACAGAAGAAGATGCTAACAGTGCAGTGTATCAAGACCTCCATGTCACAACATCCTGCTTACACTCTACAGCTGTCTAGTGATGCTACTAATTGGGACATCTTGTTTTTAAAGTTGACTTTTTGTAGCGTTTTAAGATGTGGTTTTTGTATGTAATGTCGGACGACACAGAAAAAAATACGTTCATTTTGTGGCTTTGGGCTACGACGAATTATTTGTAACTACCCAATGAAAATATACCTTTGCGTCCATTATTGCTGAGAGACAAGAGAACACCTCATATTTCCAGCATCATAATTCATATTAATCTCGCGCCTGTTGTCTGCAAATATTACACTTTAAGCATCTAGATTTTTTGTCTATCGACCAGGCATATTCATATCGATATAATTGCCAGAAGTATCATGAAACATCACTATGTTTTCAGCAGTGAGAGACCTCGGTCTAGAGTCCGTGGTCCTCAAACACTGCGGTCTAATGACCCGAACGCTCTCTCTCATTCGTATGCGGATCTTCTTAAGCAGTTATCTATATCGATATGTCGACTATAGTGTCCAACTGGTACATCACTATGTTTCCAGCAGTGAGAGACCTCGGTCTAGAGTCCGTGGTCCTCAAACACTGCGGTCTAATGACCCGAGTGCTCTCCCACATTCGTATGCGGATCTTCTCCTAGTTTTTAAAAGGGTTCACAGGTTCACAAGTTGTTTATTTTCTGGGATATAAATTTATTATTATATAACTGTCTCCGTAGTCTAGTGGTCTGAGCCACGAGCTTCCGATCCGGAGATCCTGGGTTTGATTTCCAGGGGGCGCACACAAAGGTTGATATTTGTCAATTTATCACTTTGTAAGATTTTCCCAAGTTTGGTTAGGACAATGTAGGCTGAATCACCTGATTGTATGGATGGAAAAAAGGAATCCGTGCTTCAGACACGGGCACGGTACGTCGGCAGTCCCGGTAGCTGTCTTTGATAGTGGTCGTTTTACAAAACATGTTCTGTGCTATTAGGCGGTTAGAAAACTCTGACTCCAGGGTTCATCGTGTTGATCGACTCGAAACCCACACGACAAGAAGCTTAAGTAATTGTGCTACTTTGCCTGCGAAACATGCGAAAGTTACTTGTTATCTTGCGCAAACTTTACTTTAATCGTACCTAACTTTTCATTCCAATATCAAAAATCAGTAGAAACCTATCAAGTTCAATATCAACATTTTTATAATTCAATTAAACTCTTCCAAACTAAAATCTCAAAAGAAAACTCCCCCAACAGAATCCTTACAAACATCCCCGCTAATAAATAAAGTTGCCAACTGTAAGCCATGGTGATCCCGGCAACTCTTTAGCTCGGGAACACCTAATTAAATGATTGCCAACTGTACCGGGCTTAATAGAAGTTTACGACTGGTCGCAATTGATTATACTTTTTGTGAGTCCTAAGTTTTCCTGTTGTGTGGAAAGTTCGGTGTAATTCAGACCGTGAAACCTTAAGAGAATGGTACGATGCATTTATGTTGCAATATCATGCACGACAGTATAAATTTATTCCTTGCTGGACTGGGAGCGATAGAAAAACATAGAATGTGCCAGCTGCATCTCCTCCCGGGCATGCTATAAAAACCAGCTAAGGGACTCGATGGTTCCAGTATATTGTAATTTAGGCGATGGGCTGACAACCTGTCACTACAGCAATATACAGATCTATCTTAAACATCCCTCAAAAACTTGTCAGACGTGGCGGAACGACCTTTGTTTGGGTCGTTGACGCTCTGCCTATCCCATTAGGGATACAGGCGTGATATTATGTATGTATGTATGTATGTAGTATAAAATACGTAGCAACATTAGGCTAAAACCATCCATGGTCTAATGGAATAGGAAAATTAACTACTATCTAGCAAAAGAACATTGTAGTGTAGACGTAATGAAAGTTCCTAAATGTAGGCGCCTTTTCTTTTTTTGAGTGAGTTTTCAAGTTGACAAAGGATCTCATGAAGCCTAGTGTTCTGGTTTTAAATCACCTAGTAAGCCTCAGTCTAAGGAATAAAACTTATAGGACATTTTTTTTTTCGACCTATGTACCTTGGGGAAAGTTCTTCAGTTTCATGGGCAGATTCACATCCTTCAGGGTGCATATTTCTGTAACACGTTGTATTCTTCTCTAGCCTTATTCATATTCTGAAAATAATCACATCAATTTATTCAAAACTTTACAAAATCATGTCAATAAAATAAATTAATTTATTGAAAATTGCATTTGGTTCAGAGTGGCAAATATTATACTACAACTAATAAGTATTTTACATTCAACAGTGATTTCCTGACATGATAAACTACTTATCTCTCTTAAACACAAAAACGCACTGAACTGATACATCCCACACGATCACTCCATCATGCCACCCCCCTCAAGCCCTCAATGTCACGTCAATCTCACTACTAATTGAATGAATGCTTGATTGAATTCCCTTTTCCCCCGGGAAATAGTTTCTTGCGGCCCTCAAGGAGGGAGTCACCTTGGTTACAAAAAAAGAAAAAGCTGACGTCATTCGTCTGGAGTTGGGTCCGAAGATTGACTGTGATATCTGTGTTGGGGATGTTTTTGTGGAAAATCAGAACCAGATATAACTACAAATGATATAAAATCTAGTTATATCATTCTGGTTTGTAATAAATATACAACTATGCTACCAAAATTCTATATTTACGATAGATTCGATTTTATTCTTAACTTTAGTCTAGCTTAAAGGTAATCGAGGAAACATCGAAAAAAGGGACAGATTATACAAAGATAATAAAAAAAAACACGGTTATCTTCACACTCCAAGGAACACAGGCAAGCTGCTTGGATGTAAATTCAGATAAAGGGTGGGTTGCAAGAATGCTAACGAATACTCGGTCTTTTTTCTGAAATTTAAAGTGCTTTTTCCAAATTCGTTTCAATGAAAACTACCTTCGGGAAAATTTTGTTTGAGTGTTTGGTCTTTTATTCCAAAGTCAAATCTTCAACCATCGTCTGTGCCATCGCACTAAATTCGTTCACTTACGTGGATGATATCCGGCCAAGGACCGGGTCAAACGCCGCCCGGTGAGTAAATAAATTAACCGCTATCGGACGTCCGGGCTTAACTTACCCGGTTCTTTGGAAATGGCTGACTCGACGTATGAAGGGTTAGGAAAGGTCGGACTGCACAAAGCTAGATTCAAGAAGATTCCGCAAATCGTTACTTGCGAGTAAGTTTAAGTTTAGTGTCAGTCACTTCACCACTGTTAGGTTATCGTAGTAATATTGGACATACACTACATTACAACACAGTATTTTCCGTTTTGTGCCGCCAAGAACAATGGAAATTTAAAAATAAAACTTACAGATAACTTTATTGCTAAGGTAGCAGTTTCTTCCTGACATCATTTGTGTGCACGAGTACAGTGGTTTAAAAACTCTGGATTCAGGGTTAATTTCCGACTAGAAAAATCCACTATACCTAGATGATATTTTTATGACCGGTTAAGGCTTTGCTAAAAAAACAATTGTGCAGATATTTAACTACAAGAATACTGCACAGAGAGTTCTATTCCCAGTAAGTATATAAAACTAGCACACTGGCTTTCCGAAGAGGTTGGGTAGTCTACTAATACATAAGTCTGCGGGGTCAAACCCTTTGTCGGAATCGAACAATCGATAGAAGTGGAAATTGTTTGGAATTGAAAAGGAAAGACCCTTTTCCGTTGGAATTGTGGTTGGTTCGGGACCAGTTGATTTTCAGTTGTTTTTCCTTTATTGAGATAGTTAACTACAGCTTTAGTTTAATGGTTACAATACCTAACAAAAATACTGTCCTATTTTTTTTCTTGGTGAGTTTGCTTTGGCCACTAGTCTACGCCAGAGATGACCGAGATAGAGTAATTTTCTAATAGTTTTTTGCACTCACAGTGCTATTTACATTCTGAAATTATGAGAATTAACAAATCAAAAATTTGAACCTGCATCTTTGGAATCTTTGAAGTCTGCGTCCACTGATGACGATTAATAAATAGCAGATCACTAATTCGCCGTTTAGGATTGCTCGCGGTAGCTCAGTTGGTTTAAAGCTTTAGGAGGGTATTCCAAAGACGCAGGTTCAAATCCTGCCTGCGGTTGAATTTTTAATTTGTTATTTCTCATATTTTCTGAGATAGAGTTCAAACTGTTAACGATAGAGAGAGCTAGCTAATAGAGACTCTAAAATTAAAATAAATTTCAAAATGTTAACAAGTATTTTCGTGCCTTCTTCAATTGTAACTTAAATATGTTTGTAGAAATAAAGAAACAACATCAAACCGCATGAAACTAATCTCCTAAATGGCTTTGCAGTACTTCCCAAATGTAGCTGTAAGCGACCCACCGCAGGCATTCGTAGCTTTACCAGCTAAAACCGGCTAAAACCAGCTAAATCCAGCTAAAGTCAGCTAATCTGACAGAGAGCGTCTCCTGCTCAGAGATTACCACAAGCCTCGCGTACTCACTTTAACAAATACAGAAGTCTAATAGGGGAATTCTCTTATGTAAGGATCATTGAAATTAAGTACCTAGGCTCGTATTTATAAAGCGATCTCAAGATTGAGAGCAATATTAAGCGGATTTGACAGGTAATTTTGTACTGGAATGACATTTCTGATACGAACTCAAACTCGCTGTCACTCTTGAGAGCTGATTATAAATACGGGCCCTAGTCTGTTATTCACAGACAAAATGTTTTCATTCAATGAAATGCAACACACCTAATGAGTTGGGATTGAAAGAATAAAACATTTGGATCACTGAATGAAGAAGTTGCTGCCGCTCCCAACGTCATATTTTAATCTTCTGTGATTTGTATAATGAGGATTTGAAGTGCAAAATTCTCTGCCAGTAACCAATGGCTTACATCATTTTATAGCTTCAGTTAAGAATTAAGTATACATTGAGCAACAAAGTTTTTAATTTCTAAACGGAAACCACTACGCACTAGGTAGGAAGGTAGAGTACAAACTTGTACAAGAACCAAGATCTGTAACTTCCCCACAAACGATCAATCATAAAGAGAGACAACACACCTTTCCCAAACTTATCCCCTCAAGCGATTTGTATCAATTCATATGAGAAGAAGTAGAGAGAAATAAAGCCAGGCTAACTTTGACTCCGCTGGGATAATATAGAGGAAAAGTTGGGACACTTGGACACACCAGATTCTTTCAGCCTGTTAAATTTTTCATAAATTATATATTTCATTTAATTGTAAACCTAGGGTTAGGGCGAATATTAAAGGCTAAAAGGCAGCTAAAACTATGAATGGAATATTTATTTTTGAAGTTTTTCGAATAAATCTTTCCTTGATAGAAACAAAACCTTAATATCTAGCACTCACTAAATCTACCATAATACTACTTGACCAGCTTTCGCATTCGGTGATTAAGGTTATGAACCTGCAATATCCTAACTAAAATTGATTCAACGGAAATCAAACCTACAACAACAAGGCACTAACCACTACACCACTTGGAAGTAGAAGTGTCACTATCCCCCTTAAGATGATATTACTTTCTTTGCTTCTACCGTGATTGAATTAGCTTCAACTTGTATAGTTTGTTTTTGTTTTATTCGGATGTTTTATGATGTATTTCCCCAGATAAGTGAAGTTCAGGAAAGTTTCATATGAGTGCGGTAGATCCTAATAAAATAAGATATCAAGATAATGCTACCGATTCGGTGACAGCACGACTTAACTAAATCTTAACTAAAATTTGTTGCCATTTAATTTTTTCCTCTCATTTTAGAAAATTAAAGGTGAATTGTCTCCAATATAAATAGACTTAACGTGATCAATTTTAGGCGATGCAAGTTTTGAAATTTTTTACGTAGTTACGTGTTTTCGCATTCATACCTGTTTGTTATCATAAAATTTATCGATGCAGAAGATGTTGGATCATTTGATTATACTCATTATACCTGTGTAAAACCTATTACGATTAACCCCTTAATTGCTCTTTGCTTATGAAAAGGCCCAGATTGTAATGTTTAGGAAATTGTTCAAAAGAAAACCCTCATCTCTAAATTAAAATCCGTGAAAATTTTCTTTTATACCTATTACATAATGATGCTTTTATGCACGAGATAAAGTGACCCGCATATGCCGGTACCATTGTTTATAGAAAAACATTTTAAATTCTTCTATAAACATCACAAGAATGCCGTCCCACGCTTTCGAGATTAGGAAATTGATACCAAAGTACACAGAGCTTTAGATAAAGCGCTAATTAGGTTATTTGTAATAAAGATTACAGTGTTTCAAAACTTTAACTTACATTACATCGACCTATTTTATAAAACTTACTAAAGTACGTACCTAATAAAAATTATTGAGTCATTAAAAATCACATTTAAAATCTCATTTATATAGGGTGTTAAAAAAATAGCTGACCATATTTTAGGGTGTGACTCTACTCTACCCATGCCCATTATACTGATCAACTTTGCCCAAGGAACATGGGTCGAAATATGAAAAAAAAAACTAACGGTTCCGGTAAATGGTCCAAAATATAGGATAAAAAGACTTTTACACAAGTAACTATTGTTAGAATTTGTTTTTTTTTTAACCTAAAAACTAAACTTTAGATTATTATTAATTTACCTATCTTGTAAAGTTGTATTTTGTTTGATAATTATATCATTTTATTTTTACATTAGAAGTAAAGTAAGAAAGAAAAAGCATTTATTCGGTACCAAAGTTATTACAAATTAGAAAACTTAAAAATTAAATAGCTCTAATAGCTACACTCAATACCGAAAAGGTTCCTAGCTCAGCATATGCTACAGTCAAAAGAAGACTGTAGTGCTGGTTTTCAGTAGGAACCTTACTAAACAATCTAAACTATCTAAGTAGCAAAGCATTGGTTTAAAATGTTATGACTCAAACCAATCATGTCATAATATTTTGCCTTAAATAATTTGTTTCCAATCTTGAGCTTCAATTTCAAATAAATTCCGCGTAAAATGGCGTCTATAATCATTACTATAATTCTCACTGCGCAAATCATAACAAGATAATTTGCAGTTTCGACACCAGGCTTCCACTTCTATACGCCATTTAATTTTATCTAATTCTGTATCAATATCACACCTTTCGCAATTTTAGCTTCTCGCCTTAGTAGGCTTAAGTAAGTGACTAATACCCTAATAGATGCCTAGATTAGATGGTAGAATCTCTTAGCACGGCATAATTTAAAAAAAAATTTGGTTCAGTCGACAGGCATAAAAAATATTGCTACGAATCTAGGCCAGATGACAAAGCCAATAATAAATCAGGCTTACTTAGCATGTAAGTATGGTTTATAGGCTCATCTTTAAAACGTCGGCCAATTTGTGGCACATTTTGTAGCAAATCTACGTCAGAAGCGTAGAAGCTGTGCTAGTTGAAAAATTCTAACTCTAGTAGTTTATAGGGTCCGCCGATTCAAAAACCCAAATTATTTTGTACGTGATCTTAAACATTCTACATTCAAAATGTATGTATCGTCTGTCTGAGACAACTATTTTACGACAAAATTCACTTGTTTTAGGGGGTAGAAACGACCTCTTTTACGTCCTAAGTATGCTTAGGTACATTTACAGGAAATTGTCAACAACATAGAACCTTACATGAAACCTATTGTAACCAAGCACAGTATCTACATATTGCACATTATGTAGTCAGTAATTGTGTCTGTTATCTGCAAGGGCTTCACGCTGACGTTCCCGGGGCCTAATATGATAAAGGAGACATTTCACGGGTGACTGGCTTCTAATATGCATTTACCCTACATAGGCTGCCAACTACGTACAAGGTTCAATCTAGTAAACAGAGGATAAAGTTAGTACACCATGGTTAATTGAACAAGTGAAATAAAGTCCTAATTATTGTCAAGTACTTTTTATTTTTAATAATTAATTATAGTATTACACGTGAAGGTTTAGGTAAAATTATCTTCCAGAAAAAGGGTTTTCTCTTGATTCTATTCTATTTATAATGGCAAAACTTACGAGGTAAGTAAGTACGTATACAGATTCTTCAAAGGCAATGTCATCCCATCCCCACAACAACCCCAGCTTGCTGCTTAAGACCTTATAGATAAAAGCAGCTAAAGGCAAGTTTGCAATGTCATTTACAAAACTGTGAACCGCTAGAAGGCAGATCTACCAGCACAACTAGTCCAGTAACTCTACATCTATTAGACGAACAGAAAACAAAAAACAATCGGAATTAAAAACGACCTCCTTTGCATAGTTAACGGGCACGTTTACCACGTAAATGGTAAATCGAACTGCAATGTTTATTTTGCAGGAAAAATAACGCTTTTTCTGTAGTAAATAGAGACTATTTTTGCATAAATTTGTGATGAAATTGGTTTGTAAACGCACAGTGTTTGTATTTTATACAGTAGCGCAACTGCGCTATTTTTTTGGTCAATATAAAATGGAGAAAATAAAATACAAAAATGGTCTCGATATGTTTACAAATTTTTACTGGCATATGATTATCTTTGAAACAGCAGGATTAACTTAATATAGGTATGTATCAAGCAAGTATTTCAAGTGAACGAACTTAGAAAATAGTTACTTCAAAGTTGTGTTGAAAATGGCGTAGTTTCCAAGGAGAAACCATTGAGAACTTTCTCTGTCTTCGTTCTAGAGTCATCTCTGTGTAACGTTCTTCCAAGTTCATGGAGTTTTATGTTCACATGCACTTTAATTCATGATGGAACAAAGTTAAACTCGCATTCATTGAGTCGCACTCAAAAGTTCATTGTTTTCGAAACACCGAATGGGCGCTTTTCCACTAGACGGCACGTCAACGGCAACGGCGACGGCACGGCGAGATCACGTGACAATATCTATGGGAATCGATGACATGCCGTGACGGTGCCGTGCCGTCAAGTGGAAAAGCGTGACATATAATTTCATTAATTTTCATACATTATCTCACCTACGATATCGTCGACGGTACCGTGCCGTCGCCGTTGCCGTTGACGTGCCGTCTAGTGGAAAAGCGCCCAATGACTACTCAAATATGCTATAGTAACCATAGAATGTTTACTGTATTTAGTGTTCAAACTGAACAAAGTCCGGGTCAGAATATCGTATACAGAATATCAGATGGATGAAGATCATTATCCTTTTGAGGACTGATATTTATATAGTACAAAATCCTTGTTCCAGCACAGGTTTAGCATAAATTAGCATGTGCCGAGTGAGTCGAGCCGCTGACAGGCCGTATCAATCACGATAAAGGACCATTTGTAGTGACACTAGCCTCGGGCTGAACTGTTTTAAGTATACTGTAATTGTGGCTCCAGGGTATAGTGTGGTGAACCATTTTTCATGGTTCTAGCTCGAACTTCTGTAAATATAAATAATGTAATGTAATGTAAATAGTTCAACATTCAAGAAGACAGATACATAACGAAACATCATGCCTATTTCCTAAAAAGATAGGCGATAGACGGTATATAAAGAGCAGCTTTATGTTTTTCATTATTTTAATTGAATTTATTTATCAGAGAAGAACTAGGTACTAATGTTCTTGCTAACTCATTTCTACCGTGAAAAATAATGACGTACCAAGTTCTACATAAAACTTACGATATATTTTTACGAAGTTCGATTAAGTTTACATCTGCATAAAGACTCCATCCATTTCTCACATAAGCTCATACCGCGGTAGGCGTATCTGCATTAAATAATGACATGAATTTATAAAGGTAGTTACAAAAAAGTCATTACGGTAGCCATCGCCTCTGCAATACCTGTCTCCAGTAGGCTTCATTAAGTCAGTCAGCTACATAAAATTCTTACATCAAAATATTGCGACCGAAACTTGTAGGTAGTAAGTCCTAAATCAATACTTACACCGCACCGTGCGAGGCAGGCTTACAAATGGAGTCCATCCATTTAATCTGTGAGATTTAATTGCATCTTTCGATTTACCGCCGGAACATGCTCCGAGCTTTACTAAATAACCCTCGCAGTGCAGTGAGCTACGGCAAAAAAAAAATTTAGTTGGTAGACACAAAGTTATGCATGTGCATCTAACAGTGTAGACAGAGAATCAAAGGCTCATTAACAGCCGACAGTCGAAAAAAAGAGCGATCTTAAAACTAAAAATCAAAATTTTAGAAGTTTGAAAAACAACAGCTTTTTCATACCTCCAATTACAACTTATTCATTTCTAAAGACATTTCGTGATTTTTTTTTATTTTGTAAACAATGGTCAGCCATTTCAAACAAAATTTCCCTCAAATATCAGAACACATTTTAAATGACCCTTTTCTATTTTCGACGGAAAAATTGCAATGACGTGCCCTAATCATTTATTAATAAGGGGACAAAGTGTTGACTTTTTAATGAGTGAGGGTTTCAGGAGGGCAAATAGCAAATGGGATTTTTTTATTTTATGGGGCACCGAGAGAGTATCGATTTATACATACATACATACATATATATTATAATCACGCATATATCCCTAATGGGGTAGGCAGAGCGTAAACGACCTAAACAAAGGTCGTTCCACCACGTCTGACAAGTTTTGAGGGAAATTCAAGATAGATCTGTATATTGCTATAGTGACAGGATGTCAGCCCATCGCCTAAATTACAATACTGAAACCCTCAAATCCCTTAGCTGATTTTTACAGCATGCCCGGGAGGAGATGCAGCTGGCACATTCTATGTTTTTCTATCTCTCCCAGACCAGCATGGAAGTAATATATAATCGATTTATATAAGTACTTATTTCTATTCATCGTTTTAACTAGATACAATGGGCGCTTTTCCACTAGACGGCACGTCAACGGCAACGGCGACGGCACGGCGACGATCACGTGACAATATCTATGGGAATCGATGACATGCCGTGACGGTGCCGTGCCGGCAAGTGGAAAAGCGTGTCATATAATTTCATTGATTTCCATACATTATCTCACCTACGATATCGTCGACGGTACCGTGCCGTCGCCGTTGCCGTTGACGTGCCGTCTAGTGGAAAAGCGCCCAATAGCTGTCGACTTGACTCTAGGTAAAGTCTACAACTAACATTGTCGCGTAAACTTCCCATATCAGTTCTGAAATATAGTTTCCAGCATAACCGAAAAAGCCCAGTTTTTGTTCCGTTGATCTAGATTCCACCAACTCCAGTGCATTTCATTTGCAACTTGCACGGTGTTGGAACTGCGAACACACTAGGAACACACTACGAACACATTCCTAGTTTTTGCTTAGACACAATGTTTGCGATTCAAAAAACACGGTTTGCGCTCCGCAGCTGCGCGGCGAGTAGCTCGGAACTTTCAACAAAAAGTGCAATTTTCTAGCTCTGCTGCAAAAATTAGAAAATATTTTCTGGCGATCTGGATTTTCTTACACAATTTCAGATTTTTCATGCTTTCTGTTGCAATCGCGTTCATATCTATGTTTTTTTATTATTATTTTGATCTTGATAAAATTCTTGTCGGAACTTTAAGCCATAGATTGACCGAGAGATAATTAAATGTTAAAGGGAGTTCTCAAAGGAGTCTTCGAAGTCCCGTGTGCTTCTTAAAATATATTTTATGAAGAAAGAATTTTTAAGAAACTAGGCTCTTATATTTTGTCTTTTATCTCCAGAAATTACTTACCTATTAACAGCTTCTACTCTACCAAAAAAGTCTCTTTTAAACTTCTTTTTTCAATTTCACACTCCCATCGAAAAATACCTCATTCCTTTTACACCGAAAGCCAAAGGAAACCGCACAAAAACGAAAAGTGATGATAATTGAAAACTATCTATGGAAGGCTCTCAATATCAAGTAAATTATGGAACACACAAAGTCTCTCCAATTTTCCGCGGCCAAAGAGGAATTCCATCGGAACTTTTTGAAGCTGAATTTTTGGCCGTTTTTAAAACTCGTCAAGAGCGAGTTAGACAATGGTCTCAAGGTTTTATTCAAAGTTCTATTGGGGTATGATTAAATAATTATTTGTTTAATTTCTTGGGGGACAAGTTTCAATATTAAGTAATTTATATTATAACACACAAAACTTCTCCAATTTCCGCGGCCATCAAAGAATTCATGAGCCAAAGAAGAGCGTGTTTTTATTGTTATCTTGTTCTTTCAAAAAAATGATGTTCTCTTATTAGTTTGAAAATAAAAATCCTTAAAATTATAACCCTACAATCAAACATAAATTTTTGGCAATCTTTCTGAAAAAGACATAAATTTTACATTTTATTTTTAAATTCCATTACAGATCCCTAAAACGTGCACAGAATTTCGGAGAATATACGAAATTGGCTCTCAGTGTCAGTATCGCAAAAATGTAAATACATTTACCAAATGAAATTCATTTCACATACTGAAACATTGAGAGGATGGAGATGAATGACTTTTACATGTAAAATGTTACAGAAACATGAAAATACATCTTTTTTGCATAGGCATATACAATCATTCCTTAAAATACTACTTATACCCAATTAGAATTTGATGTACAAAGATTATCATAATTATCATTTCATTATCCACTGTTTTTTTTTTCAAATATCTCGCACTGTCGTAGTACGGGTTTATAATCGTGCGAGATGACGAACAAATCATTTCAACACTCATTATTTTAAACTAGAAAATATGTTAGCCCGTTTGTTGTTATGTCTGCCACTGCTATCAATTCGTGGAGAGCTTGACTTACTTAATCTTAAGCAAAATTGTTGCCGTCCCTTTTTGTTCTCTCAGGATAGACAATGACCGGTGACAATTTAGTCAAGATTTAGTGATTTTGTGCGCATTACGAATCTATATCACTGTTTTAAATTATAGTGTTTGTACCTATCAACTGACTTTGTATTTCTGAACTTCCTTTTTCCATTAATATTAAAGAAAAAAACGTTTGTCTCACGGCAATTAGAATAGAAGAGTAATTCCATCCATATGGCGGCGATACCGTGTCCCTAATTACCGTAAAAATATGGAGCCGTCTGTACCCCAGTGTACGGGAAATTATTAATTAATATATATCGGGGACATGTGTGAAACACAAATATTTAATTATGATTTATGGCTGGAAGAGAGCTGCTTTTTGTGTTTTGAATTTAGAAGCATTTTACTTGTTTCACGGTTTGTTTTACTGCCCCTGTGGTTTAGTCGTCAGACGATTTTGAACTTTTAATTCGGAGATCGTGTGTTCAAAACTCTACCATTGTCATCAGATCGTTTGACCTAACCTTATTGGACCTTCCGTGCCTGAGGGAAAATGGCACCCGACCCAACACCCACCTATCTCCTAGTTTACCAACCGATCCACAACACACAATCAAAACCTAGTTACCAATAACTTATCTCCACCAATCTAAAGATAAGCAAACGAAGCCTCCAGCGCTGATTGCATCTACCACCGATACTGTCGATAGCAAACCAGATATAACCAGATATTAGTACTATCTGATGAGGAAGCCGGATACCATCTGATAACGTGTGGGTGGGTGCTGTGTACTGCTTTAATGCTGTGTTGAAAGTCAGGTAGATAGGAAAAGTTTCTTTTGAGAAAATTGCACAAATACAAGTTGATAGTTTGAAAATGGGATAATTGTTCTAAGCACTTCTATGAAATTGTACATAAACATCATAGCGAAACAAATAAGTACCTACTATGACCCACTACTACGGTCTTTTGAACCTTTGTTCATGTATTTTTTTATGCATTTACCTAATGCGATCATGGCTCCATTCCATTATAAAGTGTTGAAACTAAATGTTTCGTTCAATTTTCAGGCAAATATTTCTAACCCACGTATGTCTGCTAATGATGCTTGTTATTTGCAGAGTTAATAAAATTTATATCCATTATTTTCCATGTTCACAATGCTTTGTTGCGGTTTAGTTACAATATAGCTCATGTTGTCACTACGTTGTCACTAACACGGTTAATTAGTGACGCACCACAAATTATAGACATCTGCCATGCAAAACAGTGAATTTACATAAATTTAACGGAATTTACTTAGGAATTAATTCGTACCATAAAGTTATACCTATATATATCGAGTTGGCCAAAGCACCAATATGCCATGAAAAGTCGTTTTTCACCTGTAAGGGCTGTGTAGATAAAATATCTGTTGTGTGTTGACAGCTTTTCCATTCATTGCCTAGTTGAAGTCCTTAAAGAAAGTGTTTAAAGAATTAAAATGTCAGAAATAATTTTATTTTACGCTGATTTATAAAAACAAACTTAATATTTTTGATAAACTAAATCATAATACAATTTATCAACAAAGGAAACTCTATGAATAAAGAGGATATCGATCATTGAAGCAAAATTCTCAATAAACAAGTAATTTGATCTAAACTTCCAAGGACTCTTATTATTTCCTATTTAACTCGAACAAAACAATCTTTCTGAAGCCCCTTTGAAACCCGAAACTCATCCTCGATATAGAAAATGCAAAATAAAAAAGAGTGGGAACAAGAATAGTCAATAGTCTCTTCATATTGTATTTACTGAGTAAACCGCGTTGAGTTCTGACGTATCGAGTTACGACGGTACCAATGTATAAACATCCTACTGACAAATTGGAAGATTCCATATCCATTGAAGCTATTGAAGGTGGCAATGAAGAAGACAATGAAACAGAAGCAGCTATGGACGATGAAAGACAAGATGCTGAAACCAGCGACATGAATGACAAAGATGAAGTAATAGAGGGTGAAAGGATTGTGGATCCCACAGGAGCGCAAGTTGACTGAACTTTACTAACCCAAATTGCCTACAATGCAGCCATTGTCTAGGCGCGAAGATTTCTTGACAACCTTTAAAGATAACGTCGGGATAACAAAGATAATTGAGGAGGGTTTGCATCACCGTTTCTCAGGCGTTGTGAAACTTTGAGAGGAAGTTTCCTTTAGTTAGTGAGATTAAAGCCTCCTATAGTAACTTTATCGATAATGACATTTGAGTAGTTCTAGATATTTTGGCTGCTGAAGAATAAACAAGTTGGTAGTCAATTCATCAAAATTGAACGACACATTATTGTTGTAGACTTTTATTCATTGTCTTGTAAAATTTTACTACTTGTACTTTTTTGTTGATGGATTTCTCTTGACGATTTGCCAAGCCCATAGGTCACTACGACAGCCAGGGTTTATCAGGTCGATTGACTGAGATAGAGCTGACAATGGAGCAAAACTAAATCTTTCGCATGAATTTGGACATTCGCATCCGCATTCCGTATGATGCTAATATAAATCGAACTTAGCAATTTAGCATCCGGATTGAAATCGACGCGGTATCTAAGCCAGTACAGCAATTAAGGGCGCTAGAGTCTAATTGGCGAGTGTCAATAAGTGCTCTTATCGCTGTACAGTCAATTACACCTTACTCCCTTGAGTCTTGAACCAGCCTCAGTTAAAGGTTAAAAATTATAAATTTTACTAGCAAAGAGGTCTTAAGGGATCGCAAGATTTTACCAGAAACCGAACCACATCCAACTTGAAACATCGACATAATGGCCACAATTGGGCGTAAACAAGATTTTACTCAAATAAAACCATATTCTTCAATTTTCGCCTTTCTTGAGTGAAAAGAAAAGGAATAGCAGTATTAACGGACTTATTATAATAATCCTGTCAGTTCTAAAAACTATGGTGAACGTGTATAAAGAAATAAGTATTAATTTCAGACTAGGTATTTCAGAATCCTTGATTACCAGATCTGTCAAAGTCACCTTTTTTGTCTCATTCGCCGAAAAATGAAATCCTCAAAAGCACTATAAAGTCGTCTAAAAATTTCAACCCCTTATTTTTAATTAGATTCACCGATACAGCAGTCTTAAACCTTAATCAAGTAATTAAGGACGCAGGTCTAATTGGCTTGCATCAATTAGATATGTTCTCATCTGCATATAGTTAATTAAATCTTAATCGCTAACTGCAATCTGGCGCCATAAGGTGTTTTAGTGAGGAAGATTCTCATGTGCTTATACAGGGTGTAAGGGACAGCTTTCAGCAAACTGATAGGGATTGCTTCGTCAACGAAACTGAACAACTTTCACGAAGAAATTATTTCAGGAAATGAAAAATATTTTTGGCTTTCCCATACAATCGATCGAGGTGGTTATTTTGTACGGGGGGGTGTCAACTTTTCTTCATTTCCTGAAAGAATTTCGAAAGTTGATCAATTTCATTGACTGAGCAACTCCTATCAATTTGCTGGAACCTTAGACCCGGTATTATGGTTGTTTAGTGAGGAAAATTCTCAGGTGGTTATTTAGATAATTTTACAAGCACTTGGAATTCATTACGTGGATACCTAGGGGTAATTTATTATGGCTCGTTGTCATCGCCTGTCAAGGTGTGAGATCAAAACAGATAGCAGTAGGTACCTACTACTAAATTAGCGGAAATCACAGATTATTTGATCTACCATTTTCTGCTTTTTACTAGTCAAGGCTAAATGCTTGTGGTCGACCAAGAAATACTCAACATATAAAGAAGACAAAGGAATTAGCTAAAACATGTGCAGGTAGTTATTCGTTGCCGTTTTTTGTATTAATTGTAACGAAGAATATCTTTCTTATGTAAGAACTCTAAAATTGAAAAATTAGAGCAGTTGTATGATATCCCTGCGGGGATTGACGCAATAAAGTTTGATAACTAATAAAACGAAAAATTTGCATATTTCATTGTCGCTGAAACTTTTATTTGAAAAGTTGCAGACAATAATATTTCTGAAACCAACAAACCAAAACTTTCTTCTATCCAATATTCAAGAGATTGCGACCAATATCAACACTATGAAGTTTATTGGAGCAAGAATAAATAATGCTGACAAACTTGACTTCAGGAACAGTTTGTATATCTATGAGGGTTTGCATAGACCTTGTAAACTTACTTATTTGATGTTTCTGAACTAGCAAAAATCTAATAAAATCACAGATTTCTGCTTTTACCTGTCAAGAAAATTACTTTAAATATTACCTGTTCTACTTCAATGGATATTAGTTTTTCGAAGCAATTTTCTGAAATTGGCTTATATCGAGCAATTTAAGGAAAAACACTTTCAATATAAGACAAACGCATTTACTACACAAAGGAGAGCATAAAAAATACAAAATACGTATAAAATTCATAAAATATCTTAATGACTGATTGACCATGTACTGAAACAACTGCCGCGAAAAAAAAGTATTATGATTATGTGGCTGGAATAATTTATTAAACTCATACAATAAAAATAACATTTTCAGGTCTTTCGCATTAAAAATAAAAGTATATAACTGGAAAAAGTGATAAAAATAATAAAACAGTCGCGAATTTTGGCCGCGAGCCAAGGCTTGGACATGACAGCTGTCGCTACGCTGTCATTTTATTCTTTGCGACCGTAAACTTTGATGGTAACAAGTGCAAATTTTCACGAATGTGTAAATAGTTGGAATTTTAGGGCAAAGAATAACTTTTTCGGCAACAAAATAACAAACTTGGAACGGTTAGTTTTTATTTCCAACTAGTTTCAAGTGAATACTTTTGAATGCCAGGTTTGTAAAAAAAAGCAGCAGCTAGAACAAAGGTAAAATACCTATAGCTACAGTTTGTGATAACCACCTTAATAAACTATAACAATATTATAGTCTATCTCTATGTTTCAATGCACGCGTATAAGGGAGGGTACACATTTTAATTAATCAAAAAAGCAGACATTGAACTAAATAAACGATTCATCATAATCCCTGTAATAATAAAACACTGTAACTAACAAAATGACATATCCTATTACATTCCAAATCAATTCCAATATGGTCTCCCATGAAATGGCTGCCACGCCACAAATCATACCATGTGTTCCTACTTACCTATCTCTGAAAGTATTAAATCGTTCCTAATTGGGCTTTGGTGCCACATCATCTGGTGGCAATTATACGCATCTTTTCCTTCAAGTGTCATGTGGCGTTATCTGCGTTTAAAGAGTTAAGCGTGACACTTTTGAGAATGCTTAGAAAAAAATCTATTTGTGTGTCCATGAGTTGATAGTTTTTCAATTGTTTATTTTTATTCGATCGTGTTCACTTAAATATAATACAAAATCGTTTGAAAACCAGTAGAATTGATTACGGTATTTATTATAAAACGACGACGTTGTGCCAATGTCACGTGTTTGATACGTGATTTTATAATGTTAAACACCAGAACTTAAATCCATTTTCTTGTTCTTACGACTTTAATTTTTAAAAAAAATATTCATTCGAAATACCAACTTACATGTGACGTAAACTGCTGCCAAACGGGACGTGAGTAACATTAAATTTAACTAAACTCAAAACCTTAAAATTTCCAGCGCGCACTTCAAAGGCCAATTTCATAGTATTGACTCGAACTATTGCAATAAATTTGAACTAAACGGTTCACACACAGTAAAGTTTGTCGTACATAAAACGGTTTGTTCTCATTAACTACCTCTTGTCTAGAGGAAATTTAATTTATTTTTTGTGTGTTTTATAATGAAGCCTACTGGATAAAGGCCAGCAAATAATTTTGATCGCTTAAAATTTTACTTAGTACTAGGGCTTGCTGTGTTTTTTTTTTAGTACAAGATTCTTCGGTAGGATTTTAATGAGGCATGCAAAATGTTTTTTATTTAATAAAAAATGGAAAAAAGAAGCTAAAGAAACTTTAAGAAGTATTAGTGCCAATTTAATAAGAACGTAGGTATATTCATTTTATAGAAGTGAGGTATACAAAATTTATAATTTTTATTGAAAACAGCTCTCCATCCTAAAAACACTTTACTCACAGCTAAAACCTAACTTATGTCAAAGAAAAACTGATAGTCGCAGCAAATCAAACCATTTGTCCATGAGATACATAATATTTAATAAAAAAAATAATGTGCAGTATTTCAAAGAAACAATATCCCAGATATACAAAAAAAAATTTGGAGCAACTGAGTACAACCCACTAAATAGTTGAGGAAGTGAACAGTGTTATCGTTCGCAGCGAGTGTTTACTTACTGTTTATTACTTGATATTATTAGAAATGGCAACTACTGTGAAGTGTTACAGCAACTTAGTTCGTCATAGGAAACTTTTACTATTAAGTTGTAAGGAAAATTATGTTTTCTTTGTTTACCAAATAACAATAATGGTGTGTTCTAAAGTAGGACCTAACCATTTAATACAGGGATTTTTCTGGATTAGGAGCCATAAAAAACATAGAATGTTCCAGTCAGTAGAGCGAGCCAAGGGTTCCAGTGTATTGCAAGGAGTGATAAACTGTAGGTAAATAGTACTGCTCTGTCATGACAAAATAAAAATACTTGTATCTCAAGATACAGTGTTTTGTCATAACAGCCATAAATGGTCTCTTTTTTTATACCTATCTCTACCATATTTAAAGAAATAAATAAAATGCGATCTCAATTAGTGAAGTTATTCAATATTGGTACACTTAATATTTCTTTGTAACGTTACCTGAAATACGAGAACAGGCTAGGAAGATGATGTTACCTGTAAAATATTAAATTTGTATTTTATTTAAATGAAGAGCCCCCAAGATCACGTTCACAGCATACGTATTTGCATTATTTTGACTACTTAAACTCTTTAGAATTTGCTGCCAAAGTTCTATTTCGAACGTTCAAATTGTAAGTGTAACACATTTCAATATGGGAGCACTTACTCTGAGAGCTTGCTTGCAAGAGTGGGCAATGGAATGCATTTTATGTTTTACGATAGATGTGGATTGCATAAAATGTTATTGTAAAGCAAGGATTTGTTTACTATTCCCGTAATACAGATTCAAGCGGAATGTTTCATTGTATTGCAATTTAAGCCATGATAGGAAAACAGTACTGTACATTATAACTACTATGAAAGGCATAATAGCGATATAATTTTTTTTTTGAAATTAACTTCAATATTGGTCAGACATAGCGAAAACACACTATGTTTTTACAGGCTCCTGATGCTCTGCCTACCCTCATTATACGAATCTTGCTCTAACTTGTATCAGAACTCCGACGCGGCGAGTCAAACGGACAAAAAGTCTATGCGTTTCTGAAATTAGTATTAAAAAAAAAATGTCAGACGAGGCAGAGCAGCCTTTATTCCTAGGTTGCTGATGCTTTGCCTACCCCGCTGGGGATACAGGCGTCATGATAATCAAGTATGTATGTACGGAGATTCAGATTGTAAGCTCTGGATAGAACACGTCGCCGCCCTTATTTAGATGTCGACAAATATCGTGGCGAGTGTACAGTAAACATCCGATGCGTTTTACTTAATTGAATGCTTAATGACTGCCGGGGACACATCGTGCCGTGCTTGCATTTATTTATATGTTGTACAGTCGACTACAATTAAAAGTGTTTATAAGTGGTCGGCTGAGTCTAGAGTTCAGATTTTTGCACCCAATTCCTAACAACTACCATTCGTAAGTAGGTAATTTCTGCATCTGGCATGAAATTATCTCCAATACAAAAATTGGCCTTCATTCGAGAAACAATTTTAAATAATGACAAATTAGAACTTCTAAATTTGACGAATCCTAAATCTTGCTTGAATTGTTCTTTTCACATCTCCAGGATTATGTTTATGATACGTTAAAATGAATAACCTACCTAGTATCAAAATGGATATCATGAGCTTAAGCACATAAACATAGAACAATAACAAAGGATTTCGTGTCAATATCCTGTAACTTGAGTCTTTAACAACAATATTTGAGCAAAGTTGCTAAGTGTACTAATATTTTTGCTGCCAACTGTACCGGCTAAAGTAAATATAGCGATCGTTTAATTGGATTTTCTATCGACTTCTGTTTAAGTTTTGATTCCACTTTTGAAAATGATGTTACCTTTGTTTTGTCTGTAAGCTAACAAACGGGTAGCAAAGATTTGTGTAAGTTTTTGTGCGATGTCTTTTGTATTGTAAATCGTTGGCAAAATAACAGCCATTACAGTGGAATCAGATTTAAGGTAGCATTCATCCTTTTACTACACCAGCAACGAAGTAACAAGCTTCCTGTGTTTAGGTAAATCTGGCTGAAGATTCCATGAAGGAAAATGTTTTTTGGGTTGGATGGTAGACTCTATTATAAGGGCTGCTGCGACATCCTTCGCAAAGTTATTCTGGGAATCATACCCATTATTTGTTGCGTTACGTTTTCTGGGTGAGCTCTCGAATTCTGAAAAGTCACCAAAATGTAATTAAATCTTCTCCATTGTCTCGTACTAGTTACCTACTTTTTTCTAACAATTATTTATAGCACCTACTTAAAATTTTCACATTCTAATCAGCAACTTTCAATCTTCGATAACTTCATCGTGTCAAAACCCAGAAGCTATAGGGCAATCAGAAAAGAATAATCATCTCATAAATTATTAAAATTAATAATTACTCTCTACGCATTTCCGTAGCAATCAAAACGGGTCTTTTCGTAATTACCATCTAAACTGTTACTTCGATAAATCATTGTAATGGTGTGGTCAAAATTAATGAACTGAGACAAAAGATAAATTGAGCTTCGGTATGTTTTGGTTATAATCAACAAACGTATCTTCAAAACTCTCTACATAATTCAACAGGGAATTAAATTTCCTACTAAAAATTATTAGTAGCTGAAGTAAACATTTTGTAATTATTTTGAAAAATTGCTATTAGAAAAAGACTTTTGAATTTTGTATAGGATGCTGGTCAAATTCCTAGTAAAATGGCGGGTTGTTATATCTGTTGATCACCTAAATTAGACGTATTGTTTATAGCTTTAGGAGATGGTCAAGACAGGAAAGCACTAATTTTTCACAATAAGTAAATTTATTTATGCAAACACACACCATACATCATTGAGGTACGAATAGAAGAGCAAAGACATAAGAATATCATAAAAAAAGTAATATATAGTGAATTGTCACTATTATCATAATCATTCAAGGATCACTAGGGATGAAGCTAAAATCTTCAAATAAAAAAACAACCTTTTCTTTTTCCCTGCCAAAATATCGCCTATTCCTCTGTCCGTCTCCGAAAACTCAATTACCAAAAAGGTGAACTACACACCGACTATAGTTAGTTACAATACACACTAATTTACCGTTGACATGTGTCGTTTTACCCTTTCCTGCTCATCCATTTTCTTCTTTTGTCTCCAGTTTCGCTAATAGAAAAAAACTAGGCAAGTGTAGGTTGCTTTGAGGGTTCCGTAGCGAAGACAATTAGTATTTGATTCCCAGTAGATTTGAGATGTAAAGTCATTTAGAAATAAAATGTTTCTGAACAAACTTTGATTTCTTTTTCAATTTATGTATCGTTTCGTATTGATTTTTATTAATTTGCTGTGTTAATGTCATTAGTTATATACAGCCGTATTCTTCTTCTTAGCGAGTGGATTTTCGAGTCGAACAACGACCCGATAGTATATCATGTAGTATATCAATATTTTCATCACCACTGTCTTTTTTTATTTAGGCAATAAAATAACCAAATAGCCTAATCATTTAAAGCCTTTTGCGTATAGTGAGTTCATTCTGGACCTGTATTTTAGGTATCAACAGAACCCTAAAAAAGGCAACTCTAAGACACCTGAGACGTAAGGGTGAATTCTGCCCTTTCCGCTGAATTCGCAGGGTTCTAAAAACAAAAAGACTATTCCCTGCCAGACATAAAAGTCACTTTGTGCTAAGTAAGCGGTCTTAGTTTTATTTCCTGAGCTAGCTATTGCTTAGTGCTTTACTTAAGGTTCTCTTGTAAGAAGGAAAGAAGATTAGATTGTTTTATGTCTAGGAAATTATGCTTTAGCGAAAATTGTACAGATAAAGACAGATATGTTTGCAGTTATTTCAATAGTAGGTACCTACTAGTTACTTGCTTTACCTTACCTATTTGCCCTAGGACAGTCAAGGCAAGAATAGTACATTGTTTAACGAGGAGAGAACATGACCGATTCCCACGAGGGTGTAGTTTGAGGCCCGAAGCGCAGCTGAGGGCCTCAATACACACGAGTTGGGAATCGCATTTTCTTCCGAGTTATACATAGTGCTTTATACTACACCTATGAGGAAAATATAATCAAAAATCCTTGTAAGATAAAGAATGATATCACTTACATGAAAAGATAACTTAAGAACATTTGAAGTGTCATCATCCATGCGAACAGAACACAAACAAACAAAACACATATTAATACAGTTACACATTACATCGAAAACACTAAACACTTAATTTACATTAAATAAGTCATATAAATCAAAGAACGAAAAAGAATTCGCGCGGACATGTTGATTTTGCCATATTTTTTACTTAAAAATATAAAAGAGACAAATGAAGCAAAGTACATACTGCCAAAAAATGTAAGTGGCCAGTATCATTTTGTGGGCTTCGACATACAAACTTCTTGTTTTTTGGCATTCACCTGTTTCTAGTTTTGAATTATGAATTTAAAAAAAAAAATAGGAGGGGAGAAAATACTTTCTCCCCTAGGGGAGAAAGTAAATCCCATATATTTTTGCCGCCCGCATATTCGCTCGCTTGGATTTACGTACTTTCTTTCCTTTTTTCAAGTAAGAACTAATATACTTTCCGAATAGGTGTAGTATAAAAAATATTTCTGTGGCGTCAATTGATATTTTAGATAATTGTAGACTTTTATTTTGAGCCGTGTACTGGCTATTGTTTTGTACATAATAACCTACTCTAATAAATTAAAACATTTTTAATTTCTAAGTACAGTCAAGGGCAATTCTACTACACACCTTCAAAATGAAAAAGTGTGTGCTCTTTTCATCCAAACACCAAAGGGCGCCCTCCAAGGGCGCATTGTAGGGCGCAGATGCTTTTGCCGCTCATTACTTTGCCGCTATTTGTGTTATTGCCTTTTTCAAAGCTTTCCCCTCTTATTAGAATTTGGAGAAATATTAGGTGAGAGATTTTCTTGGGAAATGAGTGTGACGTTGGAAAAACCTTTGGGTAGGCGTTGAAAGAAATTTTATGGTCTGTATTTTGATGACATTCATTGCCTTTGCGCAGTATTCCGTTTTGGCCATTTTAAATGAGATAAAAATTGTTAATTAAAGTGATTAAATTTGGTGAATTTCAAAAGTGAACACTGACCAAGTATTTCCTGTACTAGTGTAACACCAACGATGTTCACCAAATGAGTTTTACCCGATGAAAAAATATGTTCTACGGTTACAAATGCTACAACTTTTATGATCTTCCAACGAACGTGGAGCTTATTTCTAACAGAGTTTCAATCCTGAATGCTCCACTGCGCTTCCCAATATGAAATGCGAAAGCAGACAAGCTGGTATACAGCATACGGGAAATACTCCTGTTATTGATGTTGTATTTTATTCGGAACTATTCGATCGTAGGAAAGTGCGTGAAATTATTTTACGAAAATAAGTAAGATGCTCATTGAACTTCCTTTAAAAGTGTGGATGAAGCAGATAAAACAACTAAAATCTCATTTGTGTTAATGTAAATTTAAAAGTTGAGTATTGGTGCAGACTCTGGGCCAGAGTAAGTAACATGTAATAAAAATCACACTTGTTGCTATGGAATCAATTAAATTTAGAAAAAAAAATAAGAGGAGATATAATGTCAATCATCTCATTTTTAAATCTGACACAAATTCAAAAACCGTAGCACAAAGAACAATAATTTAAGTTCATAAAAGCTTTCATCATCAAATACTCTATCCATAACAGGACTTTCTCCAAATAGAGCGGGCCTATAAGCAGCTCTCCATCGGCCTACACACAACCCGTCCAAATTGAATGGCCTGCCGTTTTTAGGTAATTGGACCTGCTCCCGTACCATCCGTACTTCTTCGGATTAACGGCGTAATACAGATGATATGCTGGAATCGTTTGCCTGTGTACCAGAAATATTGGTTATTGGTAATTTTGCTAAAAGGATTTGGTATGGTTCATATTCGCATTTGAACGTTAATGCAAAAATATGATTGGGCGTTTTTCCACTAGACGTCACGTCAACGGCAACGGCGACGGCACGGCGACGATCACGTGACAATATCTATGGAAATCGATGACATGCCGTGACGGTGCCGTGCCGTCAAGTGGAAAAGCGTGTCATATAATTTCATTGATTTTCATACATCATCTCACCTACGATATCGTCGACGATACCGAGCCGTCGACGTTGCCGTTGACGTGCCGTCTAGTGGAAAAGCGCCCATTAGATGCCTTACCTACCCGTAGAACTAGGGTATTTATAACACAGATTCGATTTTAATTCACACATGAAATTGTCACTCTTTGCAGTAATAATGAATGATAGATTAAAAGCTGAAACAACTGGATAGAGGATGATATCAAATATCCAGAGAAAATTGTTCTCTGCCAGAGAAACTATATTTTCCGTATTTTTTCTATACTATTCCTTCTACATAAGTCTTTCTTATTCGTAATATACCTCCCAAAGGATCAAGTTTCGCAGTCAAACCACAGTACAAAGCCAGGAACACTAAAACGTCCTCATTCAAAAACCCGAATTGTCCTTCCAGTATTCATCATTCGCCCTGAATAGAATCTCATGGTTCGCAAATCGTAGTTGTTGGGTAGTAGTAGGGATGCGTTAAAGAGATATTTCACTATGTTCCTATAGCTTATCTATAGCAGCAGTGTGGTGATTAAGTCCCCATCGACCATTCCGCAGCAGATAGGCATGCCAGCTACTATCAGGAGTCCTAATGGCTTCTAGAATTGTTAGGAAAAATAGTTTACGGTGAAACTTGGTTAATATAGATATTTTGTTTAGTTTGAATAAAGCTGATGGGTGGTATGGTAATATTTAATGGGTGCCAGAAACTTGATAAAAAAACATCATTAACAAAATTATCCAAAAAAAAAACTTAATAGAGTACAAAATATTGGGCGCCTTTCCACTAGACGTCACGTCAACGGCAACGGCGACGGCACGGCGAGATCACGTGACAATATCTATGGGAATCGATGACATGCCGTGACGGTGCCGTGCCGTCAAGTGGAAAAGCGTGTCATATAATTTCATTGATTTTCATACATTATCTCACCTACGATATCGTCGACGGTACCGTGCCGTCGCCGTTGCCGTTGATGTGCCGTCTAGTGGAAAAGCGCCCATTTACAATGATTTATATAACTTTTTGAATTGTAAGTATCATTCAAACACACGCTGTAACCTACCTATTGTGTCCTATATTGCGAAACTACATTCATGTGAAAATTTCCATCAAATTTTTACAAATGGGCTTTGTTGAACTAGAAGCCGACCTCTCTAACCTGATTTTTAGAGATTTTAAGCCTAAAAGCCTGTGAACAGAACACTGTATGACAAAGACCATGCGATGCTAACCTGCAGAAAAAATTGGCCTGCACAGTGAAATCAAATTGTTTTCATGCACTGATACTTTCATTTTATTTCTTTTCAGTATAGGTTTTTTAAATAAAAAATAAACAATTTATGTTTTCAAATAAATAATATGTTATAAAATTCAATAGTAACTTAGGTATCTGGAGTTTATCCACGTTTATCTCGTTTTGTTTCTCCTTAACCCATATTTTTCAAGAAAAGTTTTTCTATCTCATATCTATTTCTAGTTTTTTATTCTATTACACTGTTGTCGTCAAAGTTTTACACGTTCTCGCTGTAATGTCAGTGCAGTAATTACATGTCTGCTAATTGCCAGTATTGTCCTGAATTCGGTATGCCGCGGGCAGCTCGTGACCGAAATACTACTGAACGTTTTCAGTGCAATTTTGGGGGTGAATGCATAAGTACGTACTTCGTAGGTTAATATGGGCATGCGAAATTATATTTCTAGGAAATAGGAAATATCGGGATTGGATCCTCTAGTACTACGTAGTTTGTTCGGGCATACGAAAGTGACATAGAAATTATATTTATATCAGACAAACTAACACTAGCACTAAAATGTTAACGAATTAGCATTGATGGTCTCTAATTGTAAACTTCTCATATGAGATGATATCGTTATAGAAGACGTAGCCACACGTAGATATCATTAGACTTTTTTTGTTCTTATTATGAGAATAGATTTATTTATTTTCTTAAAACATAGGTGTATTGAAATTGGTATATCGTTCTTGGCACCAAGCCAAATTGGAATAAATTTTAAGAAAATTCGATATAACTTCTAAGATTCATTCCCGAGGCGAAGCAATTTCCCGAGCCAATGAACACAAAACATCGCAAAAAGTTAAACTCAAAAACAATAAACAGATTTCCGATGTTGTTTCACCAAAAATTTTCCTTTACAGATAATTTTCTTCGTGCATGGCATTGGCAGTTCGAGTGGTGAATTATGAACAGACAAAAAGTATGTACCTAAAGAAGATGAATATTTGGCTTTTAATAGAGGAAGAATTACCTACATCAGCGTTTTGAATAGTTGAACACAATAATAGTTTTCACAAAGTACCAAATACATTTTAATTTAAATCTATAAAATTACTACCTAAATAATAAAAATACGAGTCTTCGACTAACCAACTGACTAATATTTATAATCGGAAGAGAGAGAGAGAAAAGAAGAAGATGTCAATACTAAAAAACTGTAATACATTTTTGATTTTCTTTGCGACGCCACTACAGCTACATATAGCTTACATTTTGTAAAGTTCTTCTACAAATTTAGGAACCTTGCCTCCTCGCCACAGGCGATCGCTTCCTTCCAATAAATATTAACCCTTATAAATATTCCTGTAGCGTCCTGACTCCCGTCTTAATCTCCAAAAGGATTGTTTACTGTAAACATTTTGATTCGAAGTTAACTGGTAGGATTGGGGGACTTACTGGACGGACTGGTATATTTTTGGACGGTAGTGTGACTGGATTTTACATTTAATTGGTCTTTTGTTTTGATGACTTGATTTTTGAAATGATTTATATATTGATTTATAAACGGAAGGTAGTTTTTTTAAATGACTTTATAAAATGCGGCTTTTTTGGAATATACTATTGTAAACATTTACAAAACATTATTTTACTTTATGTTTTTTATTTCGAAGTTTTGGTTCATAGTTAATTTTATCATTATCACAGACCTTAAATGTATTTTTACCCATCCTACTAAAATTTCTGTTATTTATTTTTTTAGTCCAAGTTGTGCAGTCCCTGTACTGTTCAGCACAATACTCCCTCCCTTTACATAATTTCCAATTCTAATTAATCCTCTGACTGCAAGATGTTCATCTCGGCCATCTTTGAAACTAAATGAAGCGGCCGGTTTTGCATCCTGATGTGCCTACAAATACAAATTTTGATTTATCAGCGTAGCCATTTATTTTTGTTAAGGCTGGTATTAGTATTCCTTGTCGGTATCGGAAATCGCCTTAAATTTTGAACAGACCAGCGAAAACAATGTGCTTGGAATAATTTCGGTAATGGTTTCAGGTTTTGTTGCTTTTTTTCCAGTTTTGTTTAAATTTCTTGCCTGTTTACAATATTTTTTTTCACTATCATCAACCCTCTATCAACTGTTGGTATGTCATGTCATTATTGTTTATCGGTAACATTCATTTGGCAAACTATCTGCAGCGACAATAGCGTCTGCTACGTATTTGCAAATATTGAATAGTCTGGAGAGTTGAGCAAACTTGCTTGGCTTGCTCTGGATAACTTCAGCGAGTTCACACTCTCTTATAAATTCAATTAAAATTGTATTTGGAATGTGTCGTGTTTTTTGTTTTACATCTAATTTATTTTAAAAAAAAAAGTTTTGTGTTAGCTGATGCTTGTGTTGCAATCACATTTAGACGTTGATGAAATACAGATAATGTGATAGATGCGATGAAAAAAGATAATGGAAGTAACGCCTGCGTACTTTTTTCTGGTACGGGCTTATTTATATACTCTCAAAATTTGTGTCGTAAAATTCCTGTTTCAATTAATTATTCCTCATTAGTTTTAAGCTAGTGAGTGGTAGGTAAGTAGCGTGATCTCTAATTTGTACCCTTAACATGATGATTAATTTTCATTTCAACTTCCGCAGATAATGCTAGTATTTTAGAATCAGTTATCTATTCTTAGAAATTTTATTTCTTGACTTCAGAAATAAAATGAAAAAGTAATACAGGCTAGCTGAAGCAATGCTCATTTACGATCGTAGTATTCTGAGATATTGCCGTATTCGCAATAGTATTGTTGCAGAATCGATTTGTAATCGACGCTCTAGAATATTATTCTCAAGTGTTTGAGGATTAGGGCTTGGGATTATAAATTCTATTGGCATGGCACGTGCCAGCGGCTACTGAAATGTTGAAATATTATGAGCTAGAAATTAATTATTTTAATAGCTTACTGAAATATTATAATGAAGTTGGGCTTGAGTAAGAATTCTAAAGAAGATAATTTGAAAGATGATAATTTACTGAAAATTCATTTGAGGAAAAAGGAAGAACAAGATACTCGGAGAATTTTAAAGTAGGTAGTGAAAGATTTTTGATGAAAAGCAAACAAAAAAAATCTAACGAACTAATCCGAGCTCCGAACCTCAGGGTTAGTCTGTTTGTCTAAATATTCTAAGTAAGGCTTAAAAAAATTATCTAGGTCCCTTAGATAAAGACTCGTTAGATGAAGTCCGAGAGACAATAAAATGTAGCTTGAACGAGAGAGCTTGGCCTATTTACAAAATAAGGTAATACACTAGGCGACTTCAAACCAAGAAACACAATTTTATAGTAAGAATAATTATAGTAAGGCTAGAACAACTTTTCAAATAGGTATAATAACTTACAATACATTGCCCTGTAATACAATCCTGTATGAAACCCAATAGAGCTATATACCGATCGCAAAACTCCCTAACAGTCGTATGTTATCCTTATACAATTGAATCTATACTGCAAATAGGGACAGTCACTGTTACAAATTCAACACCAAATTGCTCTGTATGTTTGTTTGTTTAGCTGAGTGAGACAGGGAAGCGTTTTGTTTGGATCTAAGACCTATCATCTGTAGACCTGACTAACCTTAAAATCAATTCATTTCCTATTCATAAATCTACGCGTTATGTAAAATCCTACAAAATTAGTTATTTAAATTGTTTCACCTACAGAATCAAAGTATTTTTGTTCTTCCCTTAAAAACCATTTTCTAAGAAGGGTATTTTTTTAAGATTCACGTGCACAGGATTACTCGTATTATATTTTTGTACAGAATTGTCCCTTTTTATTCATACTTCGTTTTTAATAGTTAAACGATAGTCCAAAACTAGTAAAGACTTCAAAAATAATAACTAAATTAAAAAAAATCTGCTATTAAAAATAATTATTCTGTTATCAAAAGCTGTGTATATGGATGATAGATCTTTGGTTCTGTCTGCAACTAACGTGCTCTATCGTTAACTTGCATAACCATCGCTTTACATGAACGACGTTTTAGCTTTGGGATCAAGCTAAGAAAGCAATGGAAATTAATTCATGTAAACTATCGCAAATTTTATAATAGTCTATGCTGGTCCCAGGAATATTTGCGGACATCTAAGTGCTGTGTTATAATGTTTGGTTGTTGTTTTAGCGTTTGCTGCAATAATAACTGTTTCAGATGACGAGAGTGGAGAGTTATGTTGTTTCGACTGAAGTCCTAGTTTCTGGTATGCTTAGAAATACACAACCTTATGGTTAGAGAAATTGACAGTTTTGACAAAGTTATGCTTTTAAACGTTAAATAGGTTCTTAAACTATTTCATATATTTATTTTTAGTGTTTTTGGGAACTACTGATAAAATTACGATATTTGCAATTTTTAAATATGATTTCCATATATAGGTAGTTAACAACTTATAGCTAAGTAGGTACTTCACTGTAGCAACTAATGTAGTTAAATTAATTGTTCCGTAGCTTTACCTCTGCTATTTTAGATACATAGCAACGAATTCTAATATTAGCCACTTCTTTCAGGGTAGTTGAACTGAAATAACAGCCTTTGCCAATCCGACCGTGGGATTCCTATCAGACATAGCACTTAGCTGGGAAAATGCAGAGTTTGCATAAAAACTGTGCGAAAATCCACATCTGCTAAATTCACATTGATTTCTAGTGCTAGCGTTTATGAAATGAAGTAAAGTTGCGGGCGTGACTTTGTCTGTTTGATGGCTATAGAATTTTGTTTTTTGTTTGCCGTTGTGTTTAATTTGACAACCTGCTATGAAATTTTTTCAAGCAACTTAAATTTCCGTAAGATCACGCCTATAATCCTTACGTAGTAGGTATCTATCAAAAGGGTCATAACAAAAGTAATATTCGTCGTGTCTGACAAATTCATCCCTTTGGTGTGTTCAAACTAATTGCGTCAATATTATCTCCTACTACATTTAAAAGTGTTAATATTAGACCGATTTGGATTCAAATTTCATCAAAACCATTTCACATTGTATTCTTCACCGTGTAATAACAAATCAGAACCCTTAATAAAACAATGGTCCTTGACAATACTGCCTTATACCCTCGAGTGTATCGAGCCCCTAGTTACCATAATGATCCGTCTATTTCATGTTATATTCAGTGGAAAATGGCGGCCACCCACCCGACCTGTTTGAAGTCTTGATTGCAACATGAATTTCTTTGTGATAGCGCCATTTTGGATTCGTGTGTGAAAATTATGGATACAATGCAGCTGACGCATAATTTCGTCTTCTTCATATTTTAGGTACTTAGAGTTGACAAAAAACGACCTAATACAGTGTCAGAAGATGTGTTGTGTGTAAAATATCATACCTTATTTAATATTAAAAATATACATTTAGTTACTGAAACTTTGTTCGTAAACTCAGTACCATTCACACATCAGGCAGCCACTTACTTACTCCAGCTCAAGAACTAAAGTAATAGCAAGTCATAATGTAAGTCTGTTTGTTGGTTGAAGACGGCGGTAATAAGACAGCCTGACGTATGCACCTTGTGGAACAATGCTGAGATATGAACTAGGTAGAACTTCCTTACTTATTTGTGCAGAAGGAAATTAATATTGAATTTAATCTGTGTGTGACTTTTACTTTTAGTTGAATAAAATTTAAATTGGACAGAAGATAAGCCTTTGATATTAGTTTTTATTCTTTACTGCACGGTAAAAAAAAACCTACATCTTGATCCACAACTCTATTTTTTCATTTTGATGGCTCAAAAACTAAAGCTCATGTAGAAAAGCTCATGTTACCGTGTGTGATTACTAGTGTGGCGCCATCTTTCTGCCACAGTTTTCACCTTTTATAGTTCTGTTTACAACAATATGAATGTAAATTCGAAATCGATACTCGGTGTCCAATTTCTTGCACTCTTGTTTGTCAATGCTTTCAAAAATAGAAAGCTAAAATTTTTTTCTTATCATATCGGTCTTTGTAACTGCTAGTGATTTGTCGGAACTATTCTGGGTGGGAATCAAACACACGATCTTCGAACAGAAAGCTCAAACAGTTTTAAAGCAGCAAGATTAATGCACTATTTATAATTTTGCTAACAAAATTATAGCAACCGGCAGCAACATTTTATCAGAGACATAAAAAAGTAAAACACAGCTAACACTAAAAACTAGGTTGATGTGATATAGCAACTTTGTTGCATTATAATTTTGTTGATAGTTCTGCAATCTTAAGAAGTAGGATTGTAAATATTTTGCGCAATAAAGATAACTTTCATATACAAATAGACATTTACGAACTATTAAATGTTTCTACTTACACTTCTTGAACTCAATTAGTAGGTGCGGTGGTTTTTTGGTTTTTTTGCGTTGCATATTTTCTTAAAATCGTTTGTCATATTTTGATCTGCAATGTTGGTCGTCGCTGTGTTATTCTACCTATTATGAAATAGGCAGGTATTTATACACACACTAGTACTAATATAAAGACCACACTTTATATTTTGCTTAGAAATGTAAATGAGTCGATCATAACAGTTCATTTCAATATATTCATTACTTCATACAATCTAGCGTGGAGGTCTTGACGTATATATGGACATCAAGTTAAATATATTATTATTGAAGTAGCAAACATTGCACACAATAATGGTGGAAACGGTCTAGAATCCACCATGGCTTAATCTACAAAGTATCTGGTTTCCTTTTCTGATTTTGGACCAAAGTATATACTTTCGAAGAATTGACGTATTTCAAGAATTATCAATCTTCACAAACCCGCTGTGATGTCAAATTTTTGTCTCTTCATAATTGAGCCAACTTAATATTCAATTTAATACAAAACAAATAAATTTAAAAGGTAAAATAAATTAGAATACCTATTGCTGAAAAAATATTAAAAGTCTATTCAGAAGTCCAATACTATTTATCACTGATTCCTTATGGAATGACAAACAATACAGATACCAATGCTAGCTAATATTGATACCTACCTAACTATAAATGCAGTATACATGGTAGAGATACAGATCCATTGTGTTATACCGTTGTTCTTCAATTGATTTGTATTTGAACAATTGACTAGTCTTGTGCCAATACGCGGATGTAGAGCGAAAGTCTAACCTTCTAATTAATTTGCCTACTGTCCTTCTCATTTTATTGGCTCATAGTAGGTACTTCCAATAAAATACGTTTTAAAAAAAAAAAATATGGTCGGGATCTACCTTAGGTCGTGATTGTCTGTAGAATGTTATATAGGAACCTCCTTCATTAGTGTTTTTTTTCATTCTACAAACCTCTTCAACTTATCCCTTGCTCCATACCCACCTCGTTGTCGCCGCCCACCGCTAAGCCTCTCTGGTAGTTACCGAGCAGAATGTCTTCTTTAAGGTAACTTAATACAAGCCCCGTTCTGTCTTTATGTTATGGACTCTTACCGTGTAGGTTGCTTGCTTAATGCTTATTGGCCGGGTCCGTTTTCGTCGAGGTGAGAAAATGGTTGGGAAGCAAATGGTGGGATAAAAGTGTTGATGAGGCAATATTTTTGAAGTAACTTGGTAAACTGAGAAACGGAGGATCAGGAAGAGAAATAATGTTAATAAGCTGTCGGTTTATAAACAAAATTAGAAATTTGTCGCAGGATCAATCGTAGAAGATAGCACCACACTACGAGTCTATCATCAAAACAAAATTGAACTTAAATAATTTAGAGTTCTCGTAAAATATCAACAGGAACAGCAAAAAAAGCTTCATTCTTAGATGTTGTTATTTAGTAACGTGAACACCGTTTCTAAAATTAGAAAGTTTTAGTTCACATGTTCAAAAACTTTACATTTTCAATTCTATCTGATTTCCTCTGCTTAACAGTGAAGAAAAATCTTGGCACCATCCGATAGACGTAAACTAGCAAACACGAAGAAGCAAAGACAATAACTCCTCAGTGGAAGCTCACTAATCCAGTGAAACAAACAGCGCTAAGTCGAGTCGAAGCAGCTGCGTCTAAGTCGATGCGATAAATGTTGCTGTTGCAAAGAGATTGTAAAGTGCTGCTTTTAAAACCTTACAATTCGCTACAGTGTGGTACAAACATTGCAGGGATTGTATTTTTTTAAAAAGTTTTTCAATAAAAATATTGTTTTTCAATATAAAGATTATTGCCGAAAGTGTAGACTAAAAATAGAAAGGGGCTTAAGTTAATTCCCTGAGGAACACCATTTTCTTGATAATGAAAATATATCAAATTTATTAGACGATAAATACATTTACATTCAACAAATACAGGATACCTAAGATGTCTGCTTATTATAAGCAAATAATTATTGCTCAATTATTATTATTGCTTTGTGCAATGGCACGAAGAATGGCAATTAAGAAAATAATAATTCAATTGTTTTATTTTCAAAAATGGCAATCAAACTAAAAAACACTCTCTTTTATCAGAAACGCTGCCCGCTTCTAGCTTTATACATTCAGTCATTCTTATTTGTTGACTTAACAAGTTAAGTATTTGCATGAGAATTACATCACCATTGCCTCTTTTAGACGTTAATTCGATTCTGTATTCCACTGGCGAGCAGCAAGGAATAGAAATGTATTTCTAATCGAATTCCTTGTTCGACATTATTCATTGGCCTAGCTTTTATCCCGTTCTTATGTCGAGGTCAGCTACCTAGAAGATATAAACGTAAACATGTATATAAATATTGATAGTATTTAACAACCTGTTCTCTGATTATATTTCAAGATTACAGGACTAACTCCCCATGAACATGGGTTAAAACACGAAAATTTTGACCTCCTATTCAATAATGATTCTGCTGATCAAGCTTGTCTGTGCTATCCAATAAAAAAAATGAGTAGGTTAGGTACTTAAGTACCTAAGAATAAATATTATCTCCTTACTCTTTACATAATTTGTATATTAAGATGGTCCATAAAGATAGTATTACAGGGTACATCGTAATTTGGTTTGACATTTTCTAGACCCATCAAGTCAGCATAAACCAAGAGTTAGTTTTATACACTTTTTTTTACAAACCTGTCGTCTGCGCAGTTTTTGTTGTCATCCGCCTTTTACTTGTGATTTTTAATCAGTCGTTTTATAAGCAATCAATACGATACAGGTATTAAATTCTCACCAAGACATGCGTGTAATATTTCTTGTATAAGTGTTTGAGCTTATCGTCTATGAGATGGACGGGCATGGCAAGTGCTTATGGAAGATAATATTGACACTTTTCTTTTCTGTTCTGCTGATGGTATGTATGAATATTTTGATCTACGATTGGTTTCATTAATAATTCATTTTCAAGAAAAGAAATCAGAATGTTATCTAATAAAAAATATTCATAATCAAAAAACAATGTTAAAAGAACTTGACGAATTAGAAAATAATTTTCCTGATAATTACAAACAAAATTACTACATTTGAATATAAGCAAATATTTCATAAGGTAAAAATATTTTTAAGAGAAATAGTATTTTATAATCAATTTAAAAAACCATCTTTTAAAAATAAATTAATGATTTCCCTATTCTCAACAAGCAGTTAAGGTGTTCATATATCTTTCTTGTTGTGCTTATTTATACACGTGTTACTTGTAATGGATTTGTCAAGAGGCAGATTTATCTTTACAATTTGCATGTGAGGCCGTAAATAAGACTTGTATCTAGTTCTCTTCGATGTTTGTATCTTGTTTATGTTCTGTCTTTTGTATTGATTAATCGCGTGGTTCATTAAAATGTTTCTTTTTATTTTGTTCGTTTGTAATGGTTGATAACTACTGTGCTGGTTTCTCATAGATATTATTTCTATCATAGAGTCATTGTTTTTTAAGAAAGTGAACACATTATAGGTATCTTTCAAAGTAAGTGCGTTATATGATAATTTTATCTTTCTACATTTAAGAATTTCACCAATATGTTTTTCCTGTAACGATTTTTAATGTTTTTTTTAAGGTAAATAAAGAAAATCTACCTAATTTCAAGCAAGTATCCTAATAAGCACTTATAAAGTCAACAATATTTAAATGTAACATTATTTACTGTAAATGCTATTTTAAGTAAAGTATTCTGACGAACTCATTAATATTGAAGGGAATTTCTAGTTGAATTATATCACATAATACTAGTTTACGTTACAAAGTAATAATGCAATAAGCTATCGTATCGATCAAAGTAATATAAGCGGTGAACAAGCTAATTTATCGATAATCGAAACGGCACTGACTAAGAATTTTATCGATGCAATAAAATTACTCTGAACTGATAGTGCTGCCAAACAATCGATAGTTTTGTTACAGAAATCTTTTTCCAAAAATATGTAACTAACGAACGATTTGTTATTAAGGATTTGGGTGTAAAATAAATACATTAACAATTTTTTTTTTTACACAATGAGTTCAATCTCTAAAACATATACCTAAAAAACAAAAATATTTCCAAATAGGTACTAGATTAACAACTAGAACAGAAGTTTTTATAACTGCGTATTATACATAATTATTATCGGGTCGTTGTTCGACTCGAAAATCCACTCGCTAAGAAGATACATAATTTTTTTTAAAACCAGGTATCCACATTAGGCATTTAGGGATAAATTGAAGAAGAAAACGTATTGCGCCGATCCCAAATAAATGGGATAAGGGCAAGCAAATGAAGACGACATTATTAGATGTAACACGCAATAAATAATTCTAGACTTTATCGATATATTTGCTATTAAGTAGCACAATAAAGCAACACTAGGATAGACCACATTCCGATATCGATATTCGAGTAAATGATAGAGCATTTAATCAATCCGTAAAATAGTACATTTGCAGAGGTTTTGTGGTAAATTTAATACAAGAGCTTACCAAAAATAATAATCTGTCTAAAGTAAATTTTAACTATTTAATAATCAGGACATCAACGCACCAGGGCTTAGTAGCTCATGAAATTTGTCATGAAATTTGTATTATAATATTGATGATGCAGCAACTTCAAATCATGCAACCATGTTAGTAATATTTATACTAAACATGACGAAAAAGTGTTATAAGCGCTTACTTATTTTGGTTAAAAGGACGTTATTACCATTAGGTACAATTGATATTTTTTTTATTTTCAAACAGTTTTAACGCATTTGGGTTCTGTATTTTGATCTATTGCGGTTGATATTTTATTCCATCCTTGTATTAACCTAACACCTTAAATCTACCAAATCATTTTAATTTCAAATTACAGCCATTGTTAGTAAATGTGCAACTCCTGTAAATAGTTGGCAAACTTTAAATTACCCGTAGCAACTTATAGCCTTTAATGGCATTAAACATTATCGATAGAGCAAAGGTGTGGTACAAGTCTGTAAACTTGTATCTAGTTTTTAAGACTGTTATTATTGTTACCATCTGTTGAAATTTTAGTACAACTAATAATATTATTTTTCATGTAGGTAACTAATACGTACTACAAATTCGGACAAGACATACAAGTAAAAATACAAATCGGGTTGGACTGACATTATAAAACAGTTATCTGCTTATATTTAAAATAAAATATCCTTTTATCTTGTTTAATGTTTTACTTACTTGATTTCTAAATATTTGACATTTAAAATCTTTAGCACTTAATTAGAAATTAAAAGCACAATTTTTATCAGAAATACTTAGGTTATTTTGAATATCACTTTCAAATAATTCAGCTAAATTATAAACCAATCTATAGTCAGATTTATTTCAAAGTATTGGTATTTTACGAAATAAGTAAGATGAATTTGTAACTCAATAAATTAAATTAGTAAAATCACCGAAGTATAAATTTTATTTATAGATGTCTGGCAAAGGTTAATTAACCTTAAAAAGTACTAAGAATTTCAATAAGTGAGGCCCTAAATTGTCTAGACATAGACATATTTATTACTATATTTTGTTTGACCTTAATGGAAGGTATACCAGATTTTTTGTACACGTTTGTCGTAAACCTTCAGAAGATGTATATGTACACTTATGTCAGATTTATAAAAATATCAAGCTATAAAAATAGGATAAGAGCAAGTCACTACCTAATTAATTACTCATTGATAAATTTACCCATTGGTGAAGTTGCTTCCATGCTGGACTGGGAGTGATAGAAAAACGTAGAATGTGCCAGCTGCATCTCCTCCCGTGCATGCTGTAAAAATCAGCTAAGGGAATCGAGGGTTTCAGTGTATTGCAATTTAGGCGATGGGCCGACAACCCGTCACTATAGCAATATACATAATCATCATCTGTATTAGCCATCGGAACTTGTCAGACGTGGCGGAACAACCTATGTTTAGGTCATTTTTGCTCTGCCTACCCCATTAGGGATACAGGCGTGATTTTATGTATGTATATGTATGTGAAATTGTGAATGTACTTGTACCGTACATGGCTGTACTATCTTTAGACTTTTATTTGTAAAATAAATACCGCCTCACGTTAAGCATTTGATTAAAATTAATATAAATAACAGCATCACCAATAAGGTAAAACGCAATCGGAAATAATTATTTACTAATAGCTGCTAATATAATATTACTTTTAATACCAAATAGAGTAACTAGGTGTCATAATGTCACTACAATTTACATTGACCATATTTATAGTTGTCTTGAAGGCGCCAATGCAAATATAATTATTTATTTATCAAGGCTATTTAAATGATACGTAAACTAGTAATAATGCTAGTTTATGATCACTATTTGAATTGCTATCTGATACTATATAATTTTCAAGTTAGAAGGTAACTTTGTAGCGTTATCTAGTAATGCATTAGACAGTTGCTTATGAAGTTTGTAGAATTTATGCATGTACAATGTAGAACGTTCATAACTATTTTTTCATATTCGTTTTTAAATTTACTAGACAAAATGTATAATTGACCTATATAAACACTGTTTTATTTATAATAATTATAGGGTCGTATTTATAAAGCGATCTCAAGATTGAGAGCAATGATTGACAGGTCGTTTTGAACTGAAATGACATTTTTGATACAAACTCAAACTCGCTGTCACTCTTGAGAGCTGATTATAAATACGGGCCTTAGTTAGTTAAGCTAACGAAGCTATCGGACGATTTTACATTTTCTGTTTTCAAATGAAATAAATAAACATTTTGTATCTGTTTAAATATCCTATGATAGGCATTGGTTATGATAAATACAATAATTATATACCTATTTTTTTTAAATATAAAGTTTAAAACTGTTAGCTCCATGACATAAAAACACAAAGTAAGAACTGATATTTTATTCAAACATTTTCTTTGATAATAACTCATTAAGTATCAGAAATAAATTCATCAAATTCCAAACAACCTTACCCATCCATTATCCAACGTTCCTAAGCACGAACCACCTACATAGAATCAGATATTGTGCATAACTCGGGCCTAAAGAGATTTATCTCTAATCTCCATGTATGACAAAACAGGATACTGGATCGGGCTTATCATTAAGGCGAACGATGTAGAGTGACTAATTATGGAGAACGATTTTTGAAGTATCATGATAAAATTAAATGTATCGGTTAAAAACGTTATCAGATTTAGAAATCTAAATATGCACAATGATACCAACAGTTGATCTGACTGAAAACTAATAGCAAACAATCAATGCAAGAAAAGAAGATCCCGAGTTACGTATCAGATATACCTATTTTGATGGATGTTTCTTTTGTACTAGCATAATAAATAAGTAGTTAATTATTTTTTATGCCAACAGAATTAAGCAAAGTTAGCTTTAGAATTCATTGCTCTGACCTCGACCTACCTCTAAATAGATATATCTACGTAGATTCTCAAGTATAGATTTATTAGTTCCAAGCAATTAACGTTTTAAACAAAGAAGCCATAAAAGAAGAAAACGCCCCTGAAAACTTAGATACCGTATCCCCATATCACCATCTTCACCCCAAAATAAATCCAAATTAACAGCCACAAAATGCATAATTACCGCAACAATCGAAACGTTTTATCGTTATAATTACGTTCGCGTGAATCGCCCCCTTGTAATTCTCTGTAATATTACTAGTTGTAATCTTTGTAATCGTTGTAATTAACGCGTCTAAATCACCGGCTATCTAGCTACGGTAATTTGTTGTTGGCGCCTTCATTGATATGAGAATATAAAATACGGAGATTGAGGTGCAAGGAGCAATTTTTTTTTATCGTTGTCAAGGGTGCGGGATATTACGTCATGGTCCTGGATAGGAAGGTAATATTATGCTGTACATTTTCGTGCTTAAGTTTTCTGATGAAGTTTTAGCTTGAAGTGTTTACTTTTGGGATGTCAAATGCTCTTCTAGCAGCATTGTAGCAGAGTGTCAAAGCTTGTACAGGTCACAAAAATGAGCGCTACATTTTATCAGTTGTATTACTGAACATTATTATTAACCAATATTTCTGGTATGACCTCAATCCTTTCCTTTAAACACCAGGTGTGAGGCATTCAAGGCCGTCAAAGGTCCTCCGATATTCATTTTCCATTCATATATTATATTCAGTGGATAACGAGGTACAGGTAAGAGGCGGGACAGTATTCAATTTACTCGCAAGCGGTGTGTTCCGCAGGGTTCAACTATTGGACCCTTTTGTTATTTAGTATATGGGAATGATCTTTGTTTGAGAGAAGTAGGTTACCGAGGGTGCTGTGTGAAAATCATTAGCGGAGCAAATGTTCTGTGTAGTAGCAAACAAAGCCTACTGGTCATAGAAGTATGAAAGAATGCTAATAATTATGTTTTAGAAATTTTCCAATGCAAACCATCATCTGAAGGAATAATTTCTCAATTTTGGATGCAGTGGTATGACAACGGGGATAATTCCGTTTTGGACAAAATCACTAAGTCTTCACTAAATAAAATGGTTCGGTCCCCTGTCTTTTTCTATTCTGAAAGAAAAGATAAGTAGGTAGGTATGACAACAAATTAGTTAAGATTTAGTTAAGTAGTGCTCTCACCGAAACGATATCATTGAGTATTTTGATCCGCCAACTTACATGACAGAAGAAGAAATGGTTACGTTAGTTATGTGGCTAAATAAGACTTTATAAAACATTAAACGAATTAAAAAACCAATCAAAACTACCCATTCACAAAACGCCCAAAAGCAATAAAGAAGATCACACTGGAACATACCACAAGTTATTCCCAACACGCCTACCAATATAAAGACAACGAAGAGTGTAATATTGATGGCAGCCATCGCCTTTTCGATGTCCCGGCGAGCTTTGAAACCTGCAGTTGACGGGGCTTTTATGATTGAACATTTTATGATCATGATGATTCTTGTGTAGTAATTTGTTGCATATTTTAATACTTGTTTATAAAAAACGGCAGTATTAAATTTTTATTTATTTTTACTGTTGTTCCAGATTATTTAAAAGGCATACCTAACAGAATGGTTCAAATTGATATCAATCAATTTGAAAATGTAAAGTCAGTAAATGCCCTGTTTCTGCTACAGTACAAGCTACAAAGAATGTTAAGAAAGACATCAATTGGTAGTGATAATTTTTTTTAATCGTTAAATTTTTAGTCAAACTGTAGTTACTGTTTTAAAAACAACGAACAAAATGTACAAAGAAAACACAAAACTAACAACACAATCCAAGCAGGTAATATCGTCCTCAAGTAATTAAAGAAACTTTTTTAATTAAATAATTAGACATTTTTGAGGCCATTCCCGAAACACTTATTTCAAAATCAAAGGAGACTTCAATAATTACCTTCCCCATTTTTTTAAACTTATCCTCAACATACAATGGTACCGGAAAGGAAAACCGAATGGTAACTAAAGGCTACTTGGACGGGCGTGAATTTTTTATGGTTTAGGGTGCTGCCCCCCTTAGGAAAACACCGCCGTTCCGGGGAAAAGACTAATAAACGTCCATGGTTTACGTTGGGGATGATAGAAAATTCCTAGATGCGGTATACTATCGTAATACGAACGTAATTACGTACTTAGCTTGATAAAAAACATAGTTGATGTAAAGTTTTTGTTATCGTTCACTATGAAATGATGATTAGGTTTGATTAGGCTATGCCCGAGATTTCCACAACAGTCACTGAACATCTTTAAAATGTCTGCATTTTATTGAAAGAAATGGGCACGGTAAATAACACTATAAGTGCAAATAAAGATAAAGAAGTACATACGAAATGCTTGAATTTAAAACATTACTACAAATTGAGTATTAAGTATCCACGATCAATCACACCTGTATTTACCTCATCCAAATCTAACTACTGCATTCCTAAGTCTTCGTTCTTCGCCTGGGACCATCTGGCAGTTCTCATGGGGCCGCAGAGTAAGCTCCGAGTTGCATTTCTAGTAGACCAGTAACCGGTAAGCCAGAAAACGCCCCCAGGCCTCCAATTTGTATGGCAGTGTTTTCATTATGCATGGAAATTTTGCCGTTTGCGGTTACCGAGTTTTGGTTCTTAGCTGATTTGGAAGTTCAATGGTCAGAATCATACGTTTTGAAATAATATTGAATTTATTTTATGCCACTAAAAACTCAAGTCAATAAACTATTAGATATTAAAATTCATTACATGTAAGCAAAACCTTCTTGTACTTTTTGTTGGAGATCGTAGTTATCGTAGGCAAATTGAAAATCATTACTAATACATTAATGTCATTGAAATCAGCTATAAATTACACACACAATATTGAATCTGCGGGGTTTATTTCAAACAACATGACATCTGGTAAAAAATAAACATCTCCACCAGTTTACTTTAAACTCTGATCTTCAGCTCATGCTCCCAAGAAAATCTCATCCAGAGGTCTATTTATGTTGGTTATAGTAATATCTTATATGGAGTGTGGCAAATCATCAATCATAAGGCTTGGCACATCAATAGTAAGAGCAAATACGCTATGTAACTGGTTCTTTGGTTACAAATCGATTTTAATCCACGATAGATTTATAGGCCGAATAATTTATCGTTTAGCCGGTAAGAATTGGCGGGCGATTTTGAACTAGATATTTGCACTGTCTGTGATTTTATCTCAAGTGTTTATGATATTTGCTCTTTAGCAAAGGCATTATAAAATACCTTTGACATTTTACTACTACAGTGGAACAAGTTTTGAACTAACTATTGTGATCACTAAAAAAAAGGTTACAAAGTCTATTATTTATCTAAGCACTCTATTATATTGTGTAATCATAAATAAGTGCATCGTATTTTATCTGTTAGTCGTTTTTACTTTCTCTGTCCTACATCTTGATAAAATAATGAGCTATACAAATTATTTAGGTCATTCACTTCTTATCTTTTCACCTTAATACCTTCTCTTATCTTCGATCATTGTAACATTAAGCAGCCCAATATCCATCAGTGTTTTCGCTTACTTCATTGTCTTAGCTGATAAGGTCCTCGCTCAATCTTCTTTAGCGAGCTTTAATTCCGTGAGTAGACTGGCGTCATCGTCTTAATGGGGTACATCAAAACCGATACACTTATTGGTGTCTCTTTCTTTTTCTTTTTCATCCACAGCGACAATGAGTGCGAAAAGGACGGCAGGAGACACGTGCGCTTTTCCCAGATTAAAATTGATTGTGCGGACGTTGCCTTTATCTGAAGGCGATTGATTCTACATCAATCTTTATTCGCAGTATTAACAACTTTTTCGTCTTTCGGTCGATACGTTTAATGCGTGTCACGTTTTCAGGGCTTTTTATTTTTATTAGTTTTTATGGGACGCCTTTAGACAATTTGTAAGTCATTTAAGTTGTTTTTTGGTGGCTAAAATTAACCAGACTGAGTAAGAATATAACACAAACTGATAGACAGGAGACAGCTTATTAATTATGCTTACAGTATTTTGCATGCGAATTCTTGAAACAATAACATTTCTCATGTCTGCATTTTTTTTCAGCACTTAGGTAGGTATGTTATTATTAATGCTTCTATAATTTATACATGCTTAAAATCAGAATTTGGTAATCCCTTAAGATCAGTTCAGTAAAAAATAACAGTGTTAGCATTCTATAGGTATATTATTAAGCACAATAAATCTAAATCCTTATGTGTACTATGTTACTTACACTGAATAATTTTCATGTCAAGCATTAAATACCTTGTACGTACTCCTGTATTCCATTACTTACAAAATTGAATTCCTAAACACCCCAAGTGGCCGGAAGACTTACGACCCTGCCCAGGCTACCTAGTTTAGCATTTAAATAGTAAGAAGTAAGACTTGAATACTTTATTGCGAGATAAAGTAGATTCTACAATGTAAGACAGACTTGAAGCAAATCACTGGATTCGAAAACCCACAAAAGAATAGCGAACCGGAAAAAATAGCTAGTGTTGTGGAAAAAATATCGATTAACGTGAATAAATGTAGACGACAGGAAAAAAAATCCTGTACGTACAGAACTCGATCTGAGACTTCGCTGATCTAGGCTTCGGATCGAGACATTGTCCCGAAAAATAAAATAGGTGGCTCAGTCAACGACACTAAACAGGTATAAAAATTTATTCTTCTAGAAAATAAAAATGGTTGACTTCCTCTTACAAATAATAGGGAAGGGAAGACAATAATCGATGTCTATCAAACAGTGCAATTCGCAATCAATACTATTACAACACTATACCCAATTTGACTAGGGAAGCTTTAAAGTTGACATAAACGTCACATTGTACATTTAACGACGCCATAAATAAATTGAACGATTCAACTTTGCTGCTCAGGTAGAGATGTAAATCGAGATTTAACATGGATTTAGAATAAACAAATAAATCAAGAACAGACCTATAATAGCTAAATATCTAGAAGATACTTTAACTTTTAATCAATCTAATACTCACTTAAAAAAATGCAAAAAGAACGTGAAGAACTTCGACATAGGACAAGTTTTAAGTTTTCTGAATAAAAAGGTAATGTCTGTGTCCGTCTATTGGCGAAAGAATTGGGGTACCTTCGTTATGTATTGCTACTTAGGCGATGAGGCTGACAACCCGTCACTATAGAAATATTAATCATCTGCAATAACTCTCAAAACTTGTCAGACGTGGCGGAACGACCTTTGTTTGGGTCGTTTCGCTCTGCCTACCCCATTAGGGATAAAGGCGTGATTTTATGTAAGTATGTATGTATGTATGCTAACATAATTCATGATTACTTACTCTAACTAATACCTACATGAGAAATATTGTAAAAGGAGAGCATAGTCAAATTATTATATTTCTTAACATTTTAAATCTTTGTTTTAAAGTTCAAGTAGTATAAAATCTTTTATGTATTCAGTTTTATTGATTCATAAAATGGAATATTACAAGCCATTTTTATGATAGCTCATGTTATTTTAATCTTTTGGTGTTCAGCGATCATCGGATCGTATTTTACAAGTTCTACAAAGTTTTGCAATTTGAATTTATGTTAAGTGCCAAAATACACTAATGAAATTCACACCTAACGTAGGTAGGTACATCTTGATTCCCTTTCAGTGGTTTCAAATTTACCAATAAATAGCTACCTGTATTTCACTAAATATTTTGCCTTTGCAAATTTTACGTTGTTGCGTTTTAAATAATTCAGTTGCCGAACGTCCCGCGTGCACCGTAGGTATGCGACGGCCCTTAGAATGTACCAAAAGGTAATTAACTCTGACGTAGATATGTGCTTAAAAATTAACTTATAGATATATAACGATTATAGATATTAGAAATAAAACGAACCCAGAATTGATTTTAATAACAATATCGTAAAATCGTCTTTTATTTTTATCTTACTGATATTTTACTGGTGTTTTATTGCAATATTGGTCACCCGCTGTTCAGTATTTTAAAAGTTTGAAATAACTACCTTATTTATTTTATGCTCTAGGTACCTACTTGACTTAGACCATCACATTTTATTCACTTTTATATCACTATTTTAAATTACTATTCCAATTAAAGCTGCTGACTTAAATTTTTATGTAACCAAGTACGATTTCATCGCGATTTCGAAAATTCCTTTAACAAGGTGGCACTTCAAAATTATTAGTGTAATAACTTTGACTTAATCAGGTGATCCAATACCAATAAACTTGGTTCAACTATAAAACTGTTCTCTCATTAACGAGTTCGGAAAGAGCTTTAAAAGCTTTCAATGTGTCAACTTTAGTGATAAATTTTAAAGAGCATTATTTTGACGATTTATTTGTTTGTGTTGAAGATAATCTTAGATTAAGAGATACAGACGCGTCAACTCTTTAACTGCTATAGTTTGTAGAGCTGGACCCGTTTGATCAAACTACAACTGCAAATTCACAAGGACAGTTTAATGTTTATTGCGTAGGCAGTATATGTATTAAATCGCTGTAGTCATCTTAAGGCTTACTGGCTGCGCATTGGACATCAAATTTTACTTGTTATTCGTAAATTGTAGTTTTAGTTAGTTCTGTCAGTTTCAAACTATTGTAAACGACCATTGTTAGCGAAACACGACCGGGAAAACTATCGGGTTTCTGTGACTTTGTACATGCTTGATATTGGATATTAGTTTATTTTCATTATAAAATAATTACTTTGTAGATTGACTGAAACAGAAGAATTAATGTTTTGCTTTCGATAGTTTCTGTTTCTTTTAATCTTAGAAAGATGTGACCAAAATAGAGTCACCAATGGACCTAACTCACCTAAACTTAAAAATGCAACGGCACTTCATTTAGTAGGAAGGAAGCAAACCATTAATATGTCCTACTTTCGGCCTATCAATTTGTTATAAAACATAGAAAACAAAATGTGTAGAGTAAAGATCAAATAAACGTGCTTAAAATCACTGTAAAATAAAACAACATGGTAAATTACAAGAAACACTCAGGTAAGTATGTTAAAAAGTAAAATAAAGCCATCAATAAACGTTACATTGCCGGCCCGCCTCTCATCAACAAAGATTAAAAAGAAAGACGCAATCCAAGAGTCAATAAAAACTGCATAATAAAAGTGCCTAAAGCAGTGTTTCTCAAAGTGTTGCGATCTACCAAATTATTTTATGCTAACCCTAACGTAGCACAAGCTGCTTAGGCCAAAATAATTTAAGGCGAGGCTTTTTGATTAGCCAGTAAAATAGTAAGATCCATAAAAAATAGGACAAAGTCATCTCAATATTTCAACCATTGTTATTTGATGTCAAAGAAATATGAGGAGGTTCTGACATAATTTCTAAACTACAAATTGGATGTTTACGAGAGATAAATTATGACATCCTAGCTAAGGGACACTATTTAAAAATCGCCCTGTACTAGCAATACATTTATTGCTGCCACAACATCACAAGATGCTTTGACACTCGCACCGCGCAAAAATATGCCGACGCATTGATCCGTAAACGCCATATTTTTATTGGTCTAAAAAAAATTGAGAACCTCTGATCTCCAGTAACAATGTATCGTTTACGCGGTCGCATTATCCTTTTGTTTTACAACCGCCTGTAACTCGCAAATTGTCCTTCTAATAGGGTGAGAACTGAATGCTGTCTATTGTAGTTACCTACATAGTAAAGAAAATAAAAGTTTACGGCTTTATCGTGTTTCATTACCTTATCTGTAAATATGTGTATTATTTTTAAATCTCCTTGTTAAATCTTTTTATTAAAGTGTTGGTCTATAAAATTTCCCATAAACGAATGTGTTTGGAATAATACCATGCCATTGTTACAAACAATTAAAAAATGTAAATAAGTACACAGTCAGTAAAGGCGATTGCTGTACGTACAGGGCCGCTCGAAACGAATAAGTTATTTTAGGAAATTATGTATTGAGTTTATTGAAATTTCGTATATTTATTGAAGTAAATAAATTTCATACAAATTTTCATGTCAAACATACCATTGATTACCTCCAGAAAAAACTTCAGTCGTTTGGAGCGGGCCTGCACAGATCTATACATCTCTTTTTATTTCCTGAAAGAATTTATTCGTGAAAGTTGTTCAGTTTCATTGACTGAGCAACTCATATCGGTTTGCGGGAAGCTGTCCCTTACACTATGTATGTTACTCACAAAAAGTAATAAACATAATTATTGTGTCTCAAAAAATGTCATATCTACCAGCGTGTAATCTTTGGCTCAATCATTTTAAATAACCAACTACATACCATTTGCAGTTGATTGACATATTTTAATTAACACTCCCTGTTTCGGAAAACCGATTTGGTTTAAAGCCTGCACCTACTTAAAATCTTTTACATTCGCGTTGAATGATGGATGTTCCCACTCAGTAAATGTTTTGGCAATTTGAGACCAATTACAAGCAAATGGCAGTGTGACATGGATTAATCATAATAAACTCATATAATTTATAATTATAAATTATATGAGTTTCTTGGAATACTGATCACATATTGAATGCAGTCTTTAGCTGCTGAAAAGTTAATTTTAGTAAGTGATGTCATTTTTATAAACTTTAAAGAACAAAAGCCCTAAAATACTTCCCAGTAGAACTCCAAGAAAATTTTATTAATCTTGGAAGAATCTTAACTAATACTTCAAAATTTTCAGTCACTATAAAATAAAATAGGCCCGGATGGTGTAGTGGATAGGGCCGCGGCCTTCTATGCAGGAGGTCGTGGTTCGAATCCCACCACGTACCAATGTGTTTTTCGGTTTTCGAATTTCATATGTACGTTTATTCGGCGCTTTTACGGTGAAGGAAAACATCGTGAGGAAACCTGCACACACCTACGAAGAAATTCAAAGGTTGTGTAACCTAATCTAGGATTGGGTCTGGTTTCCCTTCTGGGTTGCGGAGGTCAGATGGCAGTCGCTCTGTGTAAAAACCAGTACCCTCGTTCAATCCCCTAGATTAGGTAGCCGACCCCGAGAGATACGGGAAAAAGGCTAGGAAGATGATAATATAAAATAGGCCCAAAAATATATCCTTGCGGTACTCACAAACAAAAACCGTCGTCACCAACAGCCGTCTTCATTGCATAATGGTTTTCAACACAGGTCGTACACAGGTCAAGCTTGTTTTTAATTTAATAAAGGAAGCTAAAAACAAAAACCCTCGTCCAAATGAACCCATGTTATGCTAATAGGCCAATGGCCAAAGGAAGGTCAACCGTTGTATATTCAAATGTACAAAGTAACCCATATCTCACCTAGTACCTTCCCCGATGTATTATTTTAATTCCCTCATACATATTTAGATCTTTCGTAACGTGAGTCACGAGTATGAAGGCTTGAAGTATCTTTTACAATTATTTTTATTAACTTGGGGCACTGATTGTTCATATGCAGTAGTTTTACACTTCGCGACTTCAATCATTTTAGGTTATTATGTGTCATACATTTAAACCGTAACTTAAATTACCATGATTTTTTTATTTTAAACACTTTATTGCACCTCAAGAACTTTAAGTTAAGTTGTATTAGTTAAGTGTATATTGTTTACCTAATGTACATTAGATACATTAATACACTTTATGTGCTTTCACGTTTATAATTTTGATATTTACTTACTCACGATCTTATGAATGTCGAATCGAAGTCGCGTCTTGATTCTAAAGGCGACTTTTATAATGTCCTATTCATTTAAAATAATGCGCTGCATAATATTCTTATTCCAAGCCGTGTCTTACGACCATAAGCTCTGATATTACTTTATCATTTTAAACCATTGTATTGGTCAATAAGGAAGATTAAGCTAATCCTATTACTTCAATAACAACTTTTTGTTCGGCTACTTTTATCGTGTATAAAAAACATACGTCTATGGGAACGATTTGACACAGCTCATATTTTACCATATCTAACGCCCTAAGCGCGTTGTGGCGTAACTAATTTGTGTGATTTTTTGTCAAAAGCCTCAGAAGGATCCACATCAAAAGTGCCGTTGTCATTTATGTCTATGCCAAATTATGGAAGTTGCAACCTGCACCTTTTTTCCATCCTTGCTGGACACGCCTTTTAATAAAGTGCCTATTGTGTAGGTTTGTCGGCAGTTCTGTTTTTGCTATCATTTGAAATGTATTTTGTTGCATATTGCCCACCCACCAGCAGCTATTTGTATCACAGTAAGTGTAGCAAAATATGAAACGCTATTAAATTCGATATTTTATTACAAAGTATGTAAATTGATTAGAATTGCAGCGATTTCCAAACAAATTGAAACCAGTTCATTGAAACATAATAGAAATAAACACGATATTCTTATTGTTTCATTTCGACTGTCTTTCGATATCAATTTGTCTTATAATCTTATATAATAAATCAATAAAATCCAGTTTTAATGTAACCTATCTACGTGTCTTTTTCATATTTATGTGGTAAATTCTAACAACGAAATGGAGTAGGTATTATTATATGCATGTTCAATTTATACAGATATACCACCTCAGTGGATTATTATAAATGTCTACGTTATAAATATTATAATAACAGAAAAGAATTTTGATCAATTCAATTACCCTAAAACGAAACACAAACCAAAGTAGGGTTCAACAAGGAATGGTTCATTAAACACCAAAATCTACCTTAACAAACCAAACACTAAGTTTCAGACAATCACAAACAATTTACAGACCGTTGTTGTTTAAGAGACCAGTGGCAAATTGGGCACCATCACCCAAATTACTGATTCCGAATGTAGAAGGGTTGCGTTTGGCTCCGCTTTCAATAGAATCAATGGTACTGGTAAACATTTGTCGGATCTACATTTTGTCTGCTTTGCTTTGCTTTGCTTGCTTGCTTTTACAATGCAGCTGATGGAACTCCATGTGGTAGGTTATATCAGACAGATGTGATTACATCTGATACAAAATGTTAACAAAAGAAGTTGCATACAATATTTTACATTGACTACACTGTTAAATCGTCAAATAAAAAGTCTGAAATTGATCAATTTCTACACCGTAATTAAATATAATATTACGTTTGTCACTGATTATAAATAATAATTTCCGTTTCTTTTTATCTACGACACAAATATCACTATTAAAAGTGGTCTACTTTTTTGAATCTTCCAAATCATTCTCTACCTCTTACACTGCAAAGTCTTTACTCATTAATACATTAAACACACATTAAGATGTGATTCAGGGATGTTTGGGACAAAGGACGGTATTTGCCCACCAGCCGTCCTACGCAAACATGGGGATAAATTTGATTCTATGGGGCTATGGGGTAGGCTACGGGGCTACGGGGTAGTATCGTCCCCCTGAATTGAGCCTGCATTGTTATGGAGGTTTAGGGGGTTGGAAAATTTTAAACTGGTATTTTTGGGAGTGACCATTGGCATCAAACTGAAATAAGAAAACGTTACATAAAATTTTTGATAAATGTTACAGTTTTTTTTTCTGACTTTACTACAATATTAAACTGGGCTAGTATTTGATTGTCTAGGTTAGATGTTATATTTTCAGCAACAGATTCGAAAATCGAAGATAGAGCGCCACTCACTCAGAAAAAGATAGGTACCTACTAATCAACAAAACTGAACGAAATGGTATTAATTATTATTTTCAAATTACACTTAGTTATAAAAAAACACTCATCATACGCATTACTTGTTAATGAAATTTCAATTTAATAACTTGAAACTGCACCGTCAATAAAACTGAATACACTTTATCAAATAAATTTCATGCTGCTACACATACCACACCCAGCTCCATGCAAAACCAACACATTCCATATGGGTAGCTACCGTCACAGGGGATTTACAAAACGAAAGCATTTATGAAAATGTAAAGTATGTATTATAATATTTTAGACTTGCTAACCGCATTTTACTTTATACGATGTGTGTTGAGTTTTAAATGCATAGGATATGTGCCTATGGTTGTTTAGTAAGAGAATGGGAAACTTGTTAAAATACATACATACATACATACATAAAATCACGCCTTTATTCCTGATGGGGTAGGCAGAGCAAAAACTACCTAAACATAGGTTGTTCCGCCACGTCTGACAAGTTTCGAGGGCTAATACAGATGATGATTATGTATATTGCTATAGTGACGGGTTGTCAGCCCATCGCCTAAATTGCAATACACTGAAACCCTCGATTCCCTTAGCTGATTTTTACAGCATGCCCGGGAGGAGATGCAGCTGGCACATTCTATGTTTTTCTATCACTCCCAGTCCAGCATGGAAGAGAACTTGTTAAAAAACATTGCTTTATGTCCAGTGCAAATCTAAAACTGTTCCTATGAATTCGTATTATAGTCACAGTTGAAAGACTGTTTAAAAGGGATGATCTATTCATTCTTCTTGTCGAATCGATCGTAATGGCTTATAATCATTATTGGGTCATAGAACGAATGAAATACCTGTTAGTACCAACATACTTTTTTTCTTTATCCTATTTATATTTTTTCTTTATTCTTTACCGGCTATGTATAATATAAGTTACTGTATTTTCAGTTTCAGTTAAGAACATGAGTAGGTAGGTACTTTCGTACTCTCTCTGACGGCCTAGTTGGCAGTGTATCTGCCTTCTACGCAGAGGGTCCCGGGTTCGATTCCCGGCCGGGGCAGACATTTAAATGATGAATTTAAATGTCTGTTTCTGGGTCTAGGTGTTCTTTGTGGTTGTTTCTGTGTATGTCCATGGCACCCCGATACAGGGAATCCTAGTGGGGGCTATGAGTGTGGTCGTGTTTTTTTCTCTCGTGTTATTAACTTTTACGGATAATATTATTGACAAACAAAGCACTTTCGAAACCAATAAAAACCTTTAAAAGTCACGTTCACTCCAAAATCCGAACACACCTATTGTATTCCAAAATTCAACACGAGTTTTGTCAAATACACATTCGAAATTCGAATCATCATTAAAGACATGCGCACGCGCCGAAGATCAAACGAACCGGCGTTATGCTTCGACGGTATTATGGCGATGACAAAGATAAACTAAATGACGGAGAAATGAGACACTTCATGTGTTCGCTTCCTGTCTTTGTACTGTTTCTGTTAATGAGTTTCTTCTTATGTAAAAAAAAACAATGGTCGCTTAAGCTTTTGGAAGTTACTTCTGTCATAGTGTGAATAAGAAAAAGTAATACTTAATTATAATTTCCAAATTACAATGGCAAATTTGAAATACCTGGTGTGATATATGAGGCACAGCAGTATTCAGCTGAATTTATTTTGATCAGTGTAGAATTATTGAATTCATAGACGAAATTAATAACAGTTGATAAATCAGTATCATCCCTGACGATTTCTTTTAGGTTAACTTTCACCTCATCCTTTGTAAGTCCTTTCACCTCTTCTACCTTAGTCCTAATTTTACGTTTACGTTTACGTTTTTCATTACTATCCTCAAATCATAATTCATATTTTCATAAATATTTCGCAAAGTAGCATCAACAGAATCTAAGTTTTCTTTCGCCTCATCATTCGTAGGATGTTTGTAGGTCCTTTAACCTCTTCTTCCTTTGTCCTGTCTATTGTAGCTGATCTATGCATGACCACCGTGGTCGTGACAATCGTGACGGAAGCGACCGTCGCCGATTGAAATGTGGCGCTTTGTGGAAACTGGCTGAGACGTACTAAATCATGCGACGGCGTGTGTTGAGGAGGTAATCGCCTTTTACTCCTATAAACTTTGTCTCTATGAGCTTAGTACATCAAAATCGTGTGACTATTGTCAGTTTTCTAAAAAAAAAATTGTTTCTGCTATCAAATATTTTTGGTTGTAAAAATGATTGATAGCGCAAATTAGAAGCACGCTGTTACAGATTTTTGTAATAGATAGAAACTTTTCTTTGCAGTTTTGTTGTAATAGTGTGAATATGTATGTAACTAGAGGTATTTATTTGCCTTTTCACTCATGCAAACATACTTAACTCCAACAAAATGCTCTACTTCAGTCAATTACTTATGTAATTAATCTTGGAATGCGATATCATTCTGTGAATATGTCACACAAATTGGTGAAGCATCTTTACTTGTTATGTTATTTTGTGTATAAATTATTCTAATTCTAAATTGTTTCATATTTCACAATAATTACCATGCAACGTTTTATCCTCTCATTGGATTAGTTAATTCGTTCCCATCGCAGTCAACACCACGCCCTCTACAATTGGGCAAGATCATCTGTTTAATTGTCAGCTCTAATAGTCGATGACAATGGTAACAGTATAAATAACTAGTATACTCCACGCCCCATGCGGGTTGTGTATTCGGTGTTGCTGTACGGGAAAATTTGTTTGCGTAGCCAGAGTTTGCTCTTTTTTTACAAAGTTGAAAAGTTTTTTGCTTCTATGTGAGATTTGTCGTGAAATTGTATTTACTTATTGAACTAATTTCTGCCGATCAAGAACTCTTATTATAATGCCTTGCAATCATAATTGTAGTAATAAATTACAGTGTTTTGCATTTTTGTGTTTGCCTAACTATACTGGGTGTAAGGGACAGCGTCCCGCAAACTTATAGGGGTTGCTCAGTCAACGATACTGAACAACTACCATCAGGATTTTTTTTCAGGAAATGAAAATAAAAATTTGCTTTTTCATACAAAATGATCACATTGATCAGACAATTTGTATGAAAGAGCAACCCCTATAAGTTTGCGGGACGCTGTCCCTTACACCCGGTATAAGAACTGTTCCTTTTGTGTTATTTTTTTTTTCATTTTCCTTGAAAGAATTGAGATTTTACAGGGTTTGGGTTTGAATTGTTGCCTAACTAAATTATATCATAGTCTTTAAAAATAATAATATAGGTACATTAATAAGGCACCTATTCGATGTTGTAGTTTTGCAAATATTTAATTATATAATTATTATTTTGATCAGGCAACACTTTGCAGATATTAAAAGCACCATAATAACATGTTCATCATTATTATCATACGATCCTGGGGTTATCTATCATAACAACAATAAAAGCACTCATTTACTGTCATAATGTCGTTTTAACATGTTTTCTTCCCTTTATTTTTTATCTGTGGTCTTTATTTATTGGAGAACGATACGCGTTGTAGTAAGTCAAATCTTTTAATGAACATGGGCTGCATTGTATAAAGAGCCGTCAAAAATTATTTCAGCGGGGCGTTAGACCCTTTTTTTTCCACGTTCTGCTTCTTCTTCTGTCGTGAGGTTTTCGAGTCGATCGACCCGTTAAACCCTGGTGTCAGAGTTGTTGAACCGATTACAAGCACAGATAATATAGGCCTCTTACATGGTTTGTGTAACGGCCACTATCAAAGACAGCGACAGGGACCGACGGCTTAACGTGCCCGATAATCAGGTGATTTAGCTTGAATTTTCCAACCAAACTGGGGAAAAATCTCACAAAGTGATAAATTGACATTTGTTTTCCCCCCTGGGAATCGAACCCAGGGCCTCCGAATCGGGAGCTCATAGTTCAGACCACTAGATCACGGAGGCAGTTCGCCACGTTCATTAAAATCTTTGTCGTTCTGTAACACTGATTGATCGATGTGGTTTACTTCCAATGTGGTAGGCATTGTGTTGATTTTATTAACTTTATCGCAGTTAAAGTAAAAGCTTCTGCGCAGAATTATTATGAAACCTTACTTTGAGGCTAAAATCTACTTTGGGTTGTTGAACCAAGTTGCATCAAGATCAAAAACATTAATCGAGTAAATGAATGGAAAATAAATAAATGAATGAATGATATGTTTTCTATGATCGACTTTCGTCTTTTATAGCGTGGTCTAGTATCAAAGTGATTTAAAAGAATATTCGTGTGATTTTTTTAAATACTGCCAGCGCAGTAGTGACATTTAAAACTTATCTCATCTCGAAATACAAAATGAAATTGTATTTATAATACATAGTTTATATTCATATCATTCAACTTTCCACTCCGCCAATCTGACCGGGCGAAATAAATTTCGATCGGAATCAATAACCACTGACATTCCAATTACAATGCAGAGATACAAGATGCAAAGTCGCGCCGCAATGGAAGTCAAAAGTGGTTTAATTGTAACATTCTGATTTACGATACTTGTATACAGGGTATTAATTTTAGCCATATCTTAGGGTTTATCGATACAGGAGCACATAGAAAATTGGCTTCCTCACAGAAATTATATGATTTAAGAGGCCATTTTGTAAGGTGTAGTAATTTTTAGTAGAATTAATGAAAATATTTTTTACTTGCATCTTACTAGCCCTTACATAGCTAACTATACTGCCGCACAATTTTAAAACACAGTAAGTACGTTTTGGTAGTTCGCTGCAAATCGCAATTTAAGTTTTTATTCTTATTTTTTTGGTCACGCTCTTATTTTTAACATTTACAAAAGAAAAAAGCACTTTTCTAGTAAAGAAAATTAAGCAGATTATGATTTTCAAAATAAATAGATGATTTTTTCATATTTAAGGGGTAATTAGACGTAAAAACAATTTATATTACATAAACAATCATAATAAATTTCAAATATCCTACGCATAAATGCAGTAAATGCTGTTACTTACTGTACTTATACGTAGGAAGAGCCAATACTGTCTACAGTGAGATCACTTACTGCATTTATAGTTTGGAACCTAAAGAAAATAAGGATCTTTAACCTTGACTTTAGTGCATTGATTAAGAAGAAACGATGCATACTTTGATTTTAAATTAATAAGTTTCCTCTCAATATCCTTACAAAATAATAAATATTAAGGTGTTGGGTTTATAAATTGAAAGGTCTACCTTCTTTGAGAGGTTTTTACCAATTTTAAGTTCTTTAATTTAAAATTTGAAAATTAAAAATTGTAGGATGTTTCGGGTAGTGTCTCTGTTAAGGGTCTATGTGCTCGCGGCAACTGTCCCTTTCAAACCAATGACAGAATGCGCGCTCTGTCCTTTTCTAGCATGGGGCTGTTTCAAGCCGATTTCATATATTTTTGCATATATCTCAATGTATACAAAAAGTATTGAAAAACAGAGTTGATTATGATGTTCTTCATAATTATACGGTGATTTCGATATAACATTTGCTGTTTCTAAGCTCATAGAAATGTCACAGTTGTTCAAATTCGGCATTGAGACGCCAGTTTTTCATGATATTTCTGATGATTTCCTGGTGTAATCATAGTATTTTTAGATTATATCTATGAATCTAGTTGTTCTCCATATTTTAGAGAAGCTAACCATATATAGATTTATTGAAAATTCAACTATTAACTATACTAACAAAGTCAAATGCCGGACCGTGTTTAGCCCGATTTAGAGTACTTCCCTCCTTAATAACCACATTGAAAAGGTCAATATGAATGGTTTAAAATCCACTAAAAATACAATGTTTTTCATAAATCAAATGGCCTTTATTGCGGAATAATTTTTCTTGACAGATAATCAGGTTTCTTTCATGCTGGATTGGAAACTATAGAAAAACGTAGAATGTTCCAGCTACCCTTCCTCCAGGGCATGCTGTAGAAGTCAACAATAGGCGATAGGCTGACATATCCTGTCTTTAAGTAGGTAAAGCGATACAAATGCCCTCAATATTTTGTCAGACGTGACTAAAACGCATAGAATAGGCATTTCACGCTCTATCCTAGCCTACCCCATAAAGAATACAGGCGAAACTTCACGTAGGTATGTGATTAATTGATAAATACTTAGATCTTACATGGTGGACTGGGAGTGATAGAAAAACATAGAATGTTCCAGCTGCAACTTCCGAGCCTGCTGCAAAAACCAGCTAAGGGGTTCGAGAGTTTCAGTATATTTTAATTTAGGTGATGGGCTGACAACCTGTCACAACAAAAATATAAAATGCTATCTTAAACAACCCGCAAAACTTGTCAGACGTGGCGAAACGACCTTTGTTTGGGACGTTGACGCAGTGACTACCCCATTAGGGATACAAGCGTGATAGAACAGATTACTTATGAGCACAGCAGCGGGGCGCCCAGAGTGATAGTATGTATTTTATGTATGTATGTGTATGTACCTGTCAACGTTAAGTGCCACTCACTGTATTTATGCTAAGGATTTCTTTGAAAAGTTATTTTCTCAGGTACAAATAAAATGTATTTGTTGCACTTACTGCGTTTATACCTAGTTTATTCTATATTCGTCTTATGATTTTCTTTATTTACTTTGCAGTATGATCACTTACTGTGTTCTTGTTTTGCATATGCGACTTATAAATGAACATACTGCATTTATGGCTGATTTTGGCTAAAATTTTTTTTGTTTGTAGACGAGATAGCGAAAAACGGGTTTTTGATTCGGGAAGATAAAAATTTTGTGATTTCAGAAATATAATAATCCGAAAATTGAAAAAATGTACTTACTGTGTTTTAAAATTGTGCGGCAGTATAGCATGTCATTCAATTAACACCCAGTATATTCTGATTTACGATGCGTTGGAAATCGGTTATCTTGTATCAAGAAATGTGATTTGTTTAGAACGATTCGTAATGTATGGTGGTTTTGAAGGCGACCGAGATTTTGACAGTAAAAATATCAGCTTTAAGCTACAACAAACATTGCCTATGCATAACATCTATGACCCACGAGTCAGATTAGAATGGATGCTGTAAAATACTTATAAAAGTAATCCAAAGCAAATAATATAACTACTGTATATTCTATTCTCCCATCAAGAATGACGATACTTATTGTATTGTAAGGCCCGTATTTATAATCAGCTCTCAAAAGTGACAGCGAGTTTGAGTTCGTATCAGAAATGTCATTCCAGTACAAAATTACCTGTCAAATCCGCACTCAATATTGCTCCAAATCTTGAGATCGCTTTATAAATACGAGCCTTAGTTATTGACTGGCAGAGTAGCTGCAGTCATGCACGCCTGGATTATGGCCATTTAGTTTTATTTTCATGTCATAATACGCACCCATTGCTCGCTTTTGATCTTGATGCAACTTGGTTCAACAACCCAAAGTAGATTTTAGCCTCAAAGTAAGGTTTCATAATAACAAGACAAAAAACCTAAATCAATGTCATGTATCCGATTTTACGGTATTGTGGTTTGGGGCTCGTGCGCCAACAAAAAGACCACCTAATAGCATTTTTTGTTTGCGGTTTCTAACCAGATAAACAGTTTTTCTGCTCATTTCTTGTAACTATGTGTTACGAAATATTTCCCTATCATGTTTAGAAAGGGCTTTTTTTTGTACATAGTTTCTTAAGAGAAAATGTGCTTAAGAACTTACATTCCAAGCCAGTATTGAGAATGCTTACAAGTTAAATGGTAGCAAGAAAAAACTTGAATCAAACATTTTTCTAAAGAGTTTTGTAAGTAGTTGATACTTGACACGATAGATTCAATTATAGTTTTTATATCCGACTAGATACCTACTGAAGGCGTCACAAATATTTTTTGAGTAGATTTTTTAAAATGTTGCAATATTAAAATACACTTTACACACGATACTCTTTGAGCCATTCTTTGCTTTTCGATTTACCATCCACTCTTTCACCTCCATTTTATTTTCATCTAGCTAATATCCTCTCTCCTTGTCACCCTGATGACGATCCCAGTGGGTTTGAAAGGGATGGATTATACACTTCGGCTTTGGCTACATAAATGGCCCGGCGTCTCTTTGAAAAGCGACGTAGCGTTAAATAACTGCTGTGAGGATGCCCATTCAGGGTTGGACGGAAGGCTTTCAATTACCTAGTGCTTTGTAGGGAGCTGTAGTATTGAAGGGTTCTGTAATAAACTAGATTGTGTTATCTTCAAAGCGTGTATTCTTTATAAGTCATAATTAAACAATTTGAACTTTAAAATGTATTTGGGGTCATTCATAGATATATTCTTTTCGCATCATCATACATACTCGTAACATAGAAGTAGCTATATTGTTAGATTTGAAAGTCAATGTTTCGCTTATTACATAATTATAATTAGTATCATCTCTATAATTAAAATATTTTTTTTCTTTCCAGCTATTGTATTACACATGCGTAGGTATGTAGCTTTTTATCACTCTTCTTTCCTGCAATGAAGAATAATTATGATATCATATTTATTTTATGCTAGAAATATAATATAGGATGAACCACATATTTTTTACAATAGCAATACCACCCTACAGGTATTCACATAACTGCCTCCGTGGTCTAGTGGTCTGAGCCATGGGCTTACGATCCGGAGGTTCTGGGTTCGATTCCCAGGGGGGGAACACAAAGTTGATATTTGTCAATTTATCACTTTGTGAGGTTTTCCCCAGTTTGGTTAGGACATTGCAGGCCGAATCACCTGATTGTCCGAAAAGAAAAAGGATTCCGTGCTTCGGAGGGCACGTTAATTAAGCCGTCGGTCCCGGTCGCTGTCTTTGATAGTGGTCGTTACTGAAACCATGTCAGAGGCATATAGCTGTCCTACTACGCGGTTTGAAAACTCTGACACCAGGGTTTATCGGGTCGTTGTTCGACTCGAAAATCCACTCGCTAAGAAGAAGAAGAAGTACAAAATGTGCTTACATTTTATGCAAGTGAGTTTTAAGCAAGCAGTTTTTATTAGTGGTCATGGTCAGTTCGGAAAAATGATGCAGGACTAACTATTTTGTTGCATTGGGTTTAAAAGTGCAGACTTACTCGCTTGAATCATGAATTAAATTACTATGTTAGCCATGTTGTTCTTTAACTATTGCATGGATCGAATTGTTATGCAAAATGAACCAAGGTAATAAAATATCTGCATCGCAAACAGTATTGGTTTATCTTTGTAATTATAATACTTAATTAACCAGTAATTGTTGTTTAACTATTTTGAACAACTCTCCCGAATACCTGCATTAATTTTGATTATTTTGGTCTGTTACTATTGTAAGTTGTGGCGAGTATTTATGAAGAGATCTCAAGATTGAGAACGATTTATTAGTTACTTACATGGATTTGACAGGCCGTTTTGACTAAATTTACATTTCTGACACGAACTCAAAATAGCTGTCAGTCTCAAGAGCTGATTATAAATACGGGCCAAATTAGTTTAGGTTTATACAGCGCGGTCAGCGCTACAATAAATTTGTGTAGTAAAATTTATCTAAAATTTTACAGCATTTCACGTAACTCAGTTTAGACAAAAATCTAAATTAAAATTATACTTCATGAATAAGTAAAGTATTCTTAATTTATTATAAAATTTGACTATTTACACTTTTTGTAACCTTACTCTCTTACAATTTGTATCGATTCGAATACGCAGAAAATCGCTAAAACTTGACTAAAATGGTCACCTATCCTGAGAGAACAAAAAGGACCGGCAGCAATTTTGGCTAAGATTTAGTTAAGTCGTGCCCTTAACGAATTGATAGCATTGTTTTACTTAGATATCAGTTCCATGCTGTATTAACCCGGTTTTATCCAGTTTAGAGAACGTTTTAGCATACACTTTAGGGTAAGCAACTCTCTCAGGCTTTCGTATCCCATAGTCTAATGTATGAAGTCCATATCCCTATAAGCGTCATAGGTACACCTAACTGACCAGCAAACGCCAGTTGCTCCCAAGCTTCAGTCGGTAATGCTCGCTCCTCGAAGCACCAGGCGAATACTTTTTGTACTCTATCTACGTTATTTACTCAGTAGTTGATATCTGTTTTTGTCAAGTGTTTGGTGTCAAAAATTGCATCTTTTGTAGTGGTGTGGATTGGATTTTTTGTGTGCGCAGACCTCGGATTCGGGTCGTGTTTTGGTCAAAGTAAGTTGTTTACTTTTTGTATGGTATAAATTGACTATTCATATTGGTAAAAAATATTGTTTCGGTGAAAGCTACGCACTATTAAATAGAAATGCATACCGAGTTTGTTATGAGGAAATTTTATTTTTTTCATTTTACTTTCAAATTTCTTGTACCTTATTTAGAACAGTTTTGTATAAGGTATCACGAAATGAATCATAACAATATTTGTAACCGTTATCCAGATTTGACGCTATTTTAAGTTTATTTTCTCCAAGAGGGCTTCGACATGGATCCTAAACTTTTATCCTTTACGAATCTCGTATTGTGATAGATAGCATTTTATTCGATTTAGGTATGCCTGTTCTATCACATTTGAAAAATATTTTGAGCTAAATAGTCTTTATTTTAATTTCAAAATATACCAATTTAATCAGAATTGACCTAAGATCTGAATCCACCTCCACTCCTATATCAACAATCTCAGAATCTCTATACTCGGTAGTTTGCATTTTGAATGAGATTCGTCCATTCCTGAACCGATTCAGGAATACCTAACTCCAAAAGCCATTCAGGAATAATTTCTAGCCATTGAGGAATTACATTCAGCCGTTAAGGCAATTTCACACTGGGAAAGCGACGCGACACGTAGCTGCTTGAAGATGCATCTCACCACGAAGTGTGACAGGCTGCACCGCACGACGCAGCGGAGCGCAAGGCCACATTGCGAAGATATTTTATGTACTTATATCTTTTTACATATAGGTAGTAAATAGAATTCTTAACCGGGTATGACAACTTATACCACAAACTGGGGTTGCTAAGTCAATGAAACTAAACAACTTTTATTCTTTCAGGAAATGAAAATAATTGGCTTTCCAATACAAATTGTCTGATCGAGGTGGTCATTTTGTATAGGAAAGTAAAAAGAATACCTGAAAGAATTTCTATGTGAAAGTTTTTCAGTTCCGTTGACTGAGCAACAGTTTTCTCTAGATGATACGCTGTCCCTTACACCCAGAATTGAATTAAATCGCGTTGCGTCGCTTCCCGGTGTGAATTGACCCCCAGTTAGGATTCCTAGGATGCCTAATTGTTATAGTTATAACACTAACTGCGCCACTAATGAAGGAATTAATTAAATTTTAACTCGTTCCCGAACTTTCTAGCCGAGGCGAAATTGTGGTTTAGCGTTTGAGAGATTATTTTTGGATGTGATTTTAGAATTTGGGGTTTCGTAGTTTCCGGCTTTAAAATAATTATCTTGTGCAAATAATGTTAAAATTATTATATTTACGGGTTTCAGATGAACTTATAGTAGTAAAACTGTGCATCGATTTTAATACTTAGTTGGTATTGGTAATAATATTCTTCGTAAAAGTTTATAAGTAGACCAAATATTATTTTTGAAAAAAGAATGCTGTCTAGATTTGAACTGAAATTTTTTATCCAACGTTCTGTGTTTTTTTTGCCATTAGACATTTTAAAACATTTTGTATGATGCTATTTATGATAGTACCTACTTTTTCCCCTCGGTTTCAAGGTTTTAACGGTAAAAAGTACATTGTGTGCCAAGTTTCATCTCGATTCGTGCAGTGGTTGAAGCGTGATTGAGTAACAATCATCCAAACTTTCGCATTTATAATATTAGTAGGATGTCATATATAGGTATACTTTTTACTAAATGTTGGTTAAAGCTTACCCGTAATTGCTACTGACAAGAACCAGTGCTACATAATTTTAGAGCTATGAATAAACATGAAACCCTACATGATTTCACCTCGGAGTAATTAACACTGTTAGAACAATGGTTCGTTGTGGGCACTACGGGCAGTGGGGCGCTGAGACGGGTGCTAATTTGTTACTGTGTTACTTCACAATGTGTATCATGGTTCAGACTAGATGCGGTGGATTTGAATCGTTGGTATTTTTACGCCGTTGGCCTTGTTATCGAATATTCTTTAGTGTGCTAGTGGTTTTAGCCTAGGGCTCTCGATCAGGAGGTTATGAGTTCGATTCCCAGGCAGGGATGTCGTAAGTTTTTACTATCTTAGGATCAGGAAAAAGCCATTTAAATCTTCTGATCGCTTGACAGTAAGATAAGGGTCGAAACCATATCCAGATTCTATTGGGTAGTTTTAATCCCTAACACCACAGTTAATTGTGTCGCTCGATAACCCACGTCACAGAAGACTGTGTGACTTCACAATATCATAGTAGAACCCCTCTTTCTACTATGACAATATGCATACTGGTACAGATACTTAAGATAAGGAGGTGTAAAAAAGTGCTTATAGAAATATTACCAAACCCAAATAGCATTATTCGATTAGCCAACTACTCATTGACAGCATAATTATAGCATCACCACAGCATCACTACTTATATCGACAGCATAAAAAGTACTTTTCATTCATCTGACTACGAAACAATGGCAGAAGCTTAGGCGAATAAAAAAAGTATCTATAGGTAACCACAGTAAATACAAGAACTGCAGTAAGTTCGTTGGCATGCAGCCTTTAATATTGATAGCAGCCTTTAATATTGATAAAACGCACGGCTACTCACTTGGTATGTTTAAAGGAAATTTTGTTCAGTTATAAAATAGTGTTTGATTTTGATACTAATCACGCTTAGCAGGTAAATTCATATGTGCAGAAGTTTATAAAAAGACCTTCTACTGTTCCTTACTTCTACTATCCTACAGTCATTGCCATGCATGCCGCATTGTTACACAGGATGCCAATTCTGGAAAATATTCACATATGCGACTATTGATTTTACACCTCATTGATTTCAAAGCGATGACGATGAGTAAGCAAGATGTCCTTGGATCGTAAATAGAAGCTTTATTTTAGTTGTCACTTTACCGCGATTTATACCTATATATTTTTTTAAATTGCCCTCAAAATATTTGTCAGACGTGGCGAAAACGTCTATTTTTAGGCAGTTTTAGTCTTTGCCTACCCCGTACCGTAAGGGATAAAAACATGACTTTATGGGTGTATTTATTGATTTAATGAAATGTGATCAACGGGGACTATAATTAAGACATCAATTTTTGTTTTATTGAAAATTTCATAAATATTTCAACAAACAAACGAACGAACCACTTAAACCTGAAAAGGTAAGAGAAACTAAGATCTACTCGACAACTAAAAGATTTTTTTGGTAAGTCCTTTAAATAATAAAAAGATATATAAAAAAACCGGGCGTAGCAGAAACTGACCAACAATTTTAAATTGTGCCACATGATTACCTTATCTCATGATAATGAGAATAACGCAAGAAGAGAACAAAAAACAGCGAAGAACACAAAGGGTATTTGTATCCCTTTGTGTTCTTCGCTGTTTTTTGTTTTGTGTTCTTCTTGCGTTTACAGCATCTACTAGCACAGTTCATTAGAAGAATCGAAGCTCAAAAGCGATCAGAAAGTACTAACGATTCTAAACGAATCGAACATAAAATAATTAGGTCACAAACATCTGATTATATTGGACCACGCAAAAACTGTAATATCCACAATAATCCCTAGTCACGTGATAATGAGAAGAAGAATACAAAAAAGAAGAAACTAAAACAGTATCGAACAGCAATGAACACAAAGACATACCTATACAAGTACCTAGCTACAGTTCATTAGAAGAATCGAAGCTCAAAGCCGATCAGAAAGTACTAACGATTCTAAACGAACCGAAGGAACGAACTCGATAATTACAATTAACGTTCGGAGGCTAACTGTCGTGTAACTGGGACAAGACGTGACTGGGGGAATTAGTAGTTTGAATTGAAAATTGGAACGAGTAGAGAAGGAAATAGTTCGTTTTTAAAACAATGGAGCGTAGAAGATACAGGATAAACATTAAAGGCAATTTAGTATTGAAAATGACAGGACTTATTTAGTCAAGTCCTACTTGTTATTTTCTATCACGAGAGAACAGAAACGGACTGCAATATAAATTTAGCTAAGCCATGTCTTTTACGGAATTACCCTCAGTATCTTTTTATTTTTCTTCATATTTAACTAACTTTTACAACTCGGCACGTTACGTCAAAGATTGTGGGTTCAAATCCCACCTCAAATCAAACTTTTAATCTAGGTATTTATTAGCATGTTTGTAAAAAGATAACACATTTGTGTCGTCTTAAGTTAAATGCTTACAATTTTGAAACCTCAGTTTCCATTTGTTCTTGTTACAGAAACAGTTCAAGAATCTGAGGAATTGAATAGTCTAATTACCATTAACCTTTAAGAATCTAGAATAAACGTGACCACTTACAATTTAGTTGAAAGTAGAATACCTAATACGGAATCCCTTCACATTCTGGTTGTGAAGGGACAGGACATTTGGGCCCACGTCCTTTCTTGTCTAGTATCCTTTGGCACAAGTACTCGTATGTAGTTTTTCAAATATTTTGATGTTATTTTCTATTTCATTCGGCTGGGATGTCAGTACAGTAATATCCTTGCTAGTACGAGAAAATTTTATATATAGTAGTTGATACCTACCTATTTATCTCTAGGTACATCAAAATTGTTCTGAAGTAAGTGTAGTTCAGTCCAGTATTTACTCGTTTTCCTTATATCAAAATAATTTAATCTTACATGCAAAGCTACCTAACTTAATGCACATGTGTTCAGTCAACCTTGACTTAGCACCTTGCTTGTCTAGGCAAAATGCCAAGTCAATAACTTATACAGCTTGCATGGAACGCACTGCCCGTCAGACTGGATTATTTACGAAAGATCAAATGCAGAGAGTTGAGTACGTATAGATAGTACCTACAACATAGGTAAAAGATGAATGACTAAAGTTTTCTAAATAAAAAGTGACCAATTTTACGGCCTTCCTGATTATAAATATCGATACAATAGACAATACCATCCGACCAGAGATGTCTTTAACATAAATAGGAATAGTAAACTTGCATCAGCGTAATTCATTGTAGAACAAGTATCTATCCGCATCATACAAACATTGATAATATAGTATCGTATATATATATATATATATATATATATATATATATATATATCATACAAATATAGAATTTTCACAAAAAGCAAACCACATGCATATCCACAACGATACAAAATCTCATACCATCATAATAATGAAAAGCGCATTATTCAAAAAGCTTACGATACAAAATAGCGAATCAGATGTAAGTGTTTATAGAAGGAAGACGTAAATACATCCAATCAAAGAACAGCAATTTACCACTTGTCGCACATCCAGGCATAAACACTGAAATAGAAAATATAATTAATGATAGCATTCACGTAGTAAATGAATAGGGCATTCAATATAGCACAATTTATATTGACCGTCTCAAGTTCGCCGCTTTCTATGAAGTTTATTAGGAAATTGTGTTTCTCTGGAACTAATTTATAACATACAGCAGTCAGGCTAATAATGTAAGGTATTTTGTGTTACAAATGAATGGCATGTTACGGTATAAAGAGAGAACGTAAAGGTTGTTTGAAAATGTAGAACAAGGATTTGAGCAACATTTCAAAGTAGTTTGCAAAATAATTTGGATCAAATTTCAGAAATATGTCATTGATGAAAACTTTTAATTAAAGTACTTATTGTGATTGGTATATTTTATAATGTATACTTACTTTCAATTTATTTGAAAAGTTGTAGAGTCTTAGAAAACTAGATAAAAATTATAACATGGGTTTCGGTTTCATAAAATGAATTCATAAATTATTTTCATCGGGACACCTAACATTATCATTTCCTGGAGTCCTTATTAAATCAACAGTACAACAGACATTTTAAATTTAATAAACTCGCGCATCCTCTTCGCAAAATCTTTTTATTTCTTCAAGGATATACTTTTCCTCTTTATTCCCGTCGTCAAACATCTCAAACTCCCATTACCATAGATTATTACACTCGTTGGGCTCCCAACAAAGAGGAGGAGGATTTTATTTTTCTTTGTCAACAACTGAATCACCCGGATGGATGAATCAACGCAAATGAAGTCACTAAGATCCCAATTGGCAAAGTTTACGTTCTTGAATCTGCAGACTTTGTTTTTTGCACAATTGAATGTGTAAGTAAACTTGGTGGTACCTTAGAGAATATATTTTAAAAACTGATAGAATATTGAGCACATAATTTACTATTTTGAAAACTTGTGAAACCTAATTGAAACGTCGGGATAAAAGGAAATTCCTATATTTTACCTAAATAAAATACGTATCACGAGTTAACCCGTTTAAATAGTAAAATGCGTGAAAATTATCGCAAGTGCTTAAAAAGTTATACGGAGCAAATACAATATATTTGATGTAAACAAATTTGCTATAGGTACTTCTCTGGAGTAACTCCGAGTAGAATGAATTCAAAATAATTCTAAGCGGACTTGGAATTTCAAATTGTACTTGATGATGATTAGCCATTACTCTAAAAAATATGTCTCATACGTTACTACCTAAACATAATATTGACAAAATCAGAATCCTTAATTCTTTTTATTGTTTAATATTATTTTTACAAATTAAAAATAAGTTCTAGTGATTAAGCTTGAGCAGACATGAAGGCATCAACATCAATGATATCAGCACCGGCACAATCAAAGTTCAATAACCTCAAGACGTGCGTATAATAACTATGCACTACACAGGCTAAACTGCGATGTATTAACCATTGAAAGCACCTAAGACCAACGAAGCAAGACCTCTTAACACCTATCTGAAAGCTTGACGAAGATCAAACGTGAACACAAAAGGAGCGGTAAAGGAGGTCTTTGAAATCTGGTCGTTTGGAATGGCCATAGACGGCCATTCGATTTATAAGGTTTCTTAGAAAGTAAACAGACTTCAAGGGATGTCTGGGATTCTCGTTATAGGCTTTTCTTTTATGAATACCAAATTTTATTGTAGCATTCCATGTTTATTTCAATAACAATAACATGAGAGTATTTTTTTTTGGTGTATTCATAAGTAAAAATGTAGTCTATTCTCATTGATCAATATCAAATTGAGGAAATGCTCTGGAGCAATTTCTCGCGACACAACTAACTTAATTACAACGTCCTTGCCTAAAAAACCCAACGCCGCCACCAAGATAGGTCAATCATCACATCAGTCTTAAATATGCATGACTAGCTTTTCACCCCGCGGTTTCACCAGCGGGTTAATAGATTTCGCGTGGGAAGAAGATATTTCCCAGCAGTAAAAAGTAGTCTATGTCCGTCTTCAAGATACCATCTATCGTCCTGTCAAATTTCAATAAAATCGGTTCAGCCGTTTAGACGTAAAAGAGTAACAAACAAAAAGACAGACAGAGTTAAATAGTATAGACTATATTATAAGCTCTAGTCATTTTGCTGCATAACCTTTTACGTCACCTTATTTCAATCGACATGATGGAATAATGTTGTTGGTTCGTAAAACATGCTCTAGAATTTGATTTGCCATAAACTGTTTATGACGTTTCATTTTACGCAAACTACTTACCTGTTAATAAAGTACGTAGTATATCGATCGTAAAATCAAAATTGTGATATCTTATATGTTAAGTCGACAAGTAACATGTATATTTTTGAATAAATTATTAGATTTACTTGAAGATATTTTATATTCAGTGCAAGTATTTAAATACAAATTATCAATTTAGTGACTTATTATTTATATTTAAATAATATTTATGTTTATTTGCGTGATTTCAGCTAATAATGAAATAAATAAGTAAGTAGGGTTATGAAATAAACACTTGTATCAGAATGTTATCCTTGTATTAAATTACTGAATTAATGTATTCAGTAATATATATGCTAGAAACGGTCATTAAGAAACAATAACGTCCCTTAGATAAATCTATTTGCAATAATCGTTAAACACTGATTTATATTAACAATTAAATTAGTTCTGACACAACCAGAACAGGAATTAATCACGTCAGTAAATTTTATGACGGATATTAAGAAGTAAATGATAGTTCGGTTATGTGTCGTACACCTAGCAAACAATAGCAAATATTTTAATGTAGAAAGTAACAGTGATATATTGGTCTTAGATTCAATTCCAAGCTACGTTGATGAAACTATTGATGCTTCTTAGTTCTGGGTCGAGTGTTATAATGTTTTGTCTCACTGTGCAAAACGTATTTTTAATCTGCTCTCAAAAGTGACAGCGAGTTCGGGTTCATTTTAGAAATGCCATTTCAATACAAAACTACAATAACTTTCAATACAACTGTCAAATCCATTCTAACTTAATAATTGCTCTCAATCATGTTGAGATCGCTTTATTCGTTCTTAGGATTATATTTAGAAATAAATGTTTTGACTTTGACTTTATGTATTACAAAAAAACTCTGTCAGCAATAATAGTAGGAAACGATGTAGTCAAGTCTGACTTTAAACGATAGGCAATCTGAGATGATGATTTAAATTCATGGATAAAAATGTCATAATAAACATCATCATCAGCCACAACAGTCCACTGCTGGACATGGGCCTCCCCGGCATAATAAACAACCAAATATAAAATTGCTGAATAAAAATATTCAATATTCAGAAAATATTATAAAATTTACCTAACAAGGAGAATATTTATGAATTGATAAGATAATAAAGAGATAAAGAATAAAAATGAATAAAATGAGACGATATTGAAAACGAGGACAATAACATCAACGGAAAATAATAAAATTACTGTGAATACAGTGACGCATTCAACTGATGGTAATAAATAAAATTCATTTCTAAAAGTATTTCTTTACACGCTACGATAAAATATTAATCTGACTTAATTGGATCTAATGAAATGACGGAAAAACAGAAAATTAAACTATAGGTGTCTTCATCTTCATGGGGCGCTATCTTCGTTAAGTACCTATTTAAAATTAAATCGGGTGCCAAAAATAGCCGTAGCTGTAATTGAGGCTACCACTAGTGGTATCATCAGGGGTACGGTGAGTCCGCTGTCCTGAAACAGGTGGCGTGATAACAAGCTTGAAATCATCATAAAGATTGATGCAATTGAAAGAATCGATATGGAAATCGCAAAGGGTTTTAAACTATAGGAGCAAGGAGAACAGGCCTTTACCTAGCAGCAAGACAAACGAGGCTTGAAAAAAAAAAAGAAAATCAATATACAATTTCTCCAAATCGTCATCGTGTCGTTTGCTCTAAAGCCTACAGAGATAACGCGTAAGTAAGAGCTTGTATGACACTTCGGAACCGATAGCGAAAGTCAAATGGCACGTCCAGATAACAGCTGATGCCTTTGTCCGGTGAAATGTGTGATATTGGTGGCGATTCTGTTCGAGACACAACTTTAATTATTTTAGTTTGGACCTGTCACTTTCTAAAAGACAGAAATACAACAGCTGGTTATTATAATTCTGCTCAAAGTGACGTATAACGCTTAAAGTAACGACGACGACGACACCATCTAGCATGATATATTTTTGAAGGGGAATAACGTCGCTTTGACAGGATTATAACCAGCTGTTGTATTTCTGACTATTTTATTCAAATTTGAGAAAGTGACAGGATCAAACTCAAATATAACGTTGAGTGTCTGCAACAGAATCGCCGCCATTGACTAATAGTGTAAGTAGTAGTAACCTTACGGAATAGCTATTTTAGGAACATTAGTAAGTCCAGTATTTAATAACTGTTAATTCTAACAAAATTTTACAGTACCAAGTATACCAACATTGCACAGTGAGGGAAAAATAGTATTGTGCTGTATAAATTGTTCAGAAATATTATAAGTAGGTATTGAAGTATATTGAGTACAAATTAAGTATATCGGGCCAATACATTTCTGAAGTACTCTTACGTAGGATCGAACGAAGTCTTTACGTGGACGACTTATTTTGAAGTTCTAGTCGACTCAAGAACACTTAGGAAATATAGAACTTCCAATGTCTGTAGAAACTCCATAGTAATTTTATTTTGTGATGTTTTGTATGAAAATGATTTCATCATTGGTACCAGGATAGGAACCAACTCTTGAAAAAATTTAATCCCGGTTTAAGTATGGAAGTGATGCCTCTTAAACGTAGTGATTTTATACCCTCTTTGCTTCTGATTTCAACAAAATAACCTGGAACGGTATAACCTGAAAATCTATAAATACCCTGCCACTCCAATTAAAAGTTAAGTCAACTCTCGATAGCAAAACTTGGCATGTTTGACGTAGAACTGTGGCACGGTAAACTGTTAAATTGTCAAATGACATAAACTTTGGTACAAGTACGACGCAGTTTTCAATGAATGTGGTCGGGGACGCTACAGTATAAAGGAGAACTGTCAAATCTCATGATGAAGCGATAGTAAAATACCTCCGTGATCTAGTGGTCTAAGCCATGGGCTCCCGATCCGGAGGTCCTGGTTAGATTCCCAGGGGGGAACACAAAGTTGATATTTGTCAATTTATCACTTTGTGAGATTGTCCCAAGTTTCTTTAGGACAATGCAGGCTGAATCGCCAGATTTTCCGAAAAGAACAAAAAAATATTCCGTGCTTCGGAGGGCACGTTAAACCGTCGGTCCCGATCGCTGTCTATCTCTGATCGTTACTCAAACCATGCCAGAGGCCTATTAGCTGTGCTATTAGGCGGTTTAAAAACTCTGACACCAGACACTCTATCGACTCGAAAACCCACTGAACACGAAGAAGAAGATGAAGCGTTAGTTCCTTTTTCCACCACGTGCATTTAAAGCGTGGTCGTACTTTAACTAGGCAAACTTTGAAGGCTGTGAGCTAACGATATCAAGTTTTGATAAGTGGATAAAGTGGATCGTTTCCGTTTTGTTATTGATTGTTCAAATCTGGATTTGTTTTGTTGGAAAATTTTGTTGGTTTCAATTTTGTTTGAAGGATCTCAGCTCTATTTGTAGTGAAGATCTCAGGTTGCACACATACACTTAAACATACACACGTTCACTCTCAAACATTCATACTAGAATTCATAAAATAAAGATTTTTTATTTATCACTCTCTACAAGACAACATTATTTTGTGTCCGGACCAAAAATCACACAAAATTTCAGCAACAAAAAGTCAAAATACAATAAAGACGATACGCCTTTCGTATTTGCCACAATCCCTCAGAATATTTATTTCTCTCCCGTAAGACATGAAAGTTAGAAAAGATACAGGAAAAGGCACCTGTTCTTTGATCGTCGAAATGTAAACAATGTAGAATTTGTTTACAGCTGTAATATGATGAAATATCCGAAGCTTTGTGATAAGATAATAAAAATACAAATTTCTCGAATCGGGGTTACGGTGATATCTTTGATGTGTCTGGTTATCCATGTCTTCTTCTTCTTCTTCTTCTTCTTCGTGTCGGTGATCCAAATTAACGTAGACTAAATTTTCCCCTGCCAAAATTTTGCGACTGCTACGGCGTTATCGGTCGCTTTGTTAAGGTCGTCGCTGCTGCAGGTGTTTGGCAATAAAGGACATTTTAATAAATGCGCCATCGTTTGAGATGGGGCTCCACAGTCGCAGTTTGTTTGCGTATTGTCGATGAAGCCCCATTTTGCCATGTTCTCCTTACAGCGACCAACCTGGGTACGCAGGCGGTTCAGGGATTTCCAAGTTGGCCATTGCAATTTATGTCCCTGTGGCAGATGTTCTGAGGGTGGAATAAACCCTGGTGGAGGTGGCCAGCGGGTATGCCATAGTTGCTCACGAGCTTGTGATGGAGCATTGTCTGTAGACACTGTACTTCTTAAAAAACTTTTTCGACTTTTAAGACGGGCGTTAGGCATGGAGTAGTTGAACAGAGGGTGGCGAGGGTCTGTTTCTTGTTTTAGCTTCTCTACTTCACATGCTACTTCTCGCCGGACGTCAGGTGGAGCTATAGCTGCTAACGGGTACAGCATACTACGTGGTGTAGGCTTGAGACACCCCGTTATGATTCGGCACGTTTCATTCAAGGCCACATCGACATGCTTGGCGTGTGTGGAGCGATGCCAGACTGGGCTTGCGTATTCGCCTGCGGAGTAAGAGAGAGCTAGACCTGTTGTTCTAAGAACTTCAGGAGTTGCTCCCCAGGCTGAAGATTTTAGACGCCGTAACAGATTATTTCTTGCGCCAACCTTTTGTTTAGTATTTAAACAGTGAGCTTTATAGGTAAGAGCTCTATCAAGAGTGATACCCAAGTAACGCGGGTTAGGACAGTGCTCTATATTGATGCCTCGCCACGATAGTTTAAGAGCTCTTCTCGCCTCTCGGTTACGCAAATGGAACGCACATGACTGAGTTTTGGACGGATTCGGCCGTAGGGCATTTGTGTCATAATACTCGTCAAGTGCGTCCAGCGCAACCTTGAGTGATGATTCTGCTTCTTCGAAGCTCGGCGCTTGAGCAGCCAGCGCAAGATCATCTGCATAAAGGAAATGTTTGGTGTTCAACGTTTTTGGCTGATCATTTGTGTAAGCATTAAACAATGCAGGAGCCAGTACACTTCCTTGTGGGAGCCCATTCTTTTGGCATCGCCACCTACTTTTGGTGTTGTTGAGACTAACTTGGAAACGCCGATTGGTGACGTCACACTTTTTGAGGTGATGTGTTACTTGAAAAGTTAGTTAGGTTTGTTACTTTTGTTTCCGCTGCGTTACGGAATAAAGAAGTCGATCATTTTTTTTATTAGGAATAGGTTAGCTCTTGACGATGAAGAGAACTCACCCAGAAAATGCCTGTACTTATGGCACCTCGCTTTCACAAATTTTACGGAAGTTATATTCTTACCAAGTAATTTCTTTAAAAATCTTTCAGAATTTCAACAAACCTCTGCAGTTACATGCCAACCAGTGAAATGAAAGCCTTATATAAAATATTCCAACTAAACTAAAACCTGCTATTTCAGACGTATTTACATAATAATTATGGTTTCTTGTACTGAATACCTTTCTTCTCTTTGTTTCAACATAAGTATGTAGGTAAGTACCTACCTCAAATTTCGTTCAAACATTTATTTACTGAGGTGGACAAAAAGATCCAAAGAACTCTTATTGATATTTATTTTTTCAAACCAGTTTTTTTTTTCTAAGAATAAGAACCCACTTCTCGACGAGAGAAACTCAAATAAGATTTCTTTGACCGAGCCCAATATTTGAACAGTTCAAAAATCGATTTAAACCGAACCGATGTATCGACAAAGATGTGATTTGAATAAATATTCGGGAACTGTTACTGGAATTGATCTTATCGATCGACGCGTTAGATCTAATACTATGATAGAGTTCGTAGAATTAACGTTTTTGGAGGATGTACTGAATTTTTACAAGATTTTAAGTTTATTTAGAAGTGCAGTAAGATTCCAACCAGTGCTATTCTATTTCTAAAATTATGTATGAGAATGTCCGAAAAGCAAGGTATGCCGCCGGATAGGCATGTAAGTTGTTGGTGGTGCATATAATTTGTCCCATCAGAATAGGGGATTGAAGGAATAGGGAGTGCTTTGTACGTTGAACAAACCCTTGGGCACTAAAAACTAAGTCCCGCGCAGACGGTTGATCTCTGAGAGATTGGCTGCCGTCACCTGCCAATCGGTTGGGCGGACTATATAAAACTGGATGGAAAGCTAATCTTACAACAAACTCTAACCTCGAATACAGTTTAACCGTTGCAAGTACAAGTAAACCAGCCCAACTAAATCTCCAGGCTGGTAATTGAAAGTTACCCGGCAAAGTGACAGAGGTTGTTAATAAGCTCGCCGGGGGCTGAGCCATTGTGCTTCGTTACTTGTCGGATTAGCGTGCTCCCTAGCGCCTTAACTACAAACTATAGACCAGGGACCAATGGTACAGTTTCTTGGCTCATAAAGGCTTACACTACGGTCAACTAATTACGTAGAGTAGCCATTTTGTGTTTCAAGCCCTGTTTTGCTTGATCTACAAATTGTAACTATCGATCTAAAGTCAGATTTTAAGTGTGTTTTAAGAGCCAGTGTGAAATTAAAAAAATAAATAAAAGACAGATATCTTCTTTTGTGCGTTTCCTTTATGTTGTATGTTCACTATATCTGCGCCAATAGTTGACTGACGAGAGAGTACTTCTTAAGTAATCTTATGCAAGTTTCATCAATCTAGATTGATCTACTAAACAGCTGTTTAGGAGTCTTCAAGATATTGACACACTATGGGCTTTGCCGTCAACGGTAGAGCGAATGAAGTCAGGTTGTAATTCAACGCATTTTTGGTATTTAATGTATAAGAAAACATACAGTCGTACGCAGCACTACAAACTTGCATTGTCTAAAAGTCCGGATTCCTCGATCCTTTGTTTCGGGTGAAATAATGAGGCGTTCGCGTTTAAGGTGCTAAGTTTCTGTCGTATTTAGAAAGGTGTCTTCCGGTTGAGACGAGGACGGGGAAAAGTGAGGTTAGATCGTGGTTTAGATAGAATATTTTCATAACTTGCATTCACAATAAGGAATTGTGAATGTTGCTGTAGTATCTTTTTGGTCCAGTGATCTAAGTTTTAGTCGCTTGACCCGGGGATACTGGGTTTGATTCCCTCGAGTTAACTCGGGAATGATACCTACAACTTTGTGAATTTCCCAGTGAGGTTAGGATAATGCAGGCTTAAGCTGAATAAGCTTACACTCTGACAACTAAGATGATAGTATGTTTTGGAGGTTACGTTAATTAATAGTCTACGACTGTGTTCAAAATATTGAATAAAAAGATCTTACTAAGAATACTGTCTACAGTACTTTGAGTGTAATAGACTAGTTCGATATTTCCCAGATTTACAGCAGAACTAAATTCATTTCAAGTTTGAAATCCAGATTCATTTTAACATTATCAATATTCAATTTGAATAGTTTGATGTTTAAGTTTCGTTCGGCGAGACAAAGTTCATCGGTCGTACTAATATTTATCTTGTTGAAATGAGAATTTGCTATTATAGGTCCGAATATTTATTGGTCAACTGGTATTTAGTTATTTGTGTTTGCATTTGGTGTCTTGTTTTGGCGACTGAGGTAGAACGGGCGATAGCTTACCCAGAGGTTTTAATGGGCGATGGCATTGTATTACCAAACCTATGATTTTTTTTGGCACGGTTGGAAGTGGAAAGTGTTGTTCTGTTTTTTTTCTGAGAGGCCTGAGTTGGACTAAACACACAGAACCAGAACAGAACCTTTCCAATCACATTGTTAGCTTATCCAGATTGTGATGTATCGTAATCATCAGGTCACTCTACTGGCTTTTACAGCATCATTACCAAAAGCGTGTAAGCATTTTTGTCCAGCTGGGCCGGTATGTTTTTTAAGTACATTATAGCCTTATTATTTTAATTCATACAAAAAAAAACTTCAATTGTCTTGATGGATAGCTGTATTACCCTCTCAGCATGTGACCCAGTTCTTTAAACGTATTGTTTGTTTATTATTTAAATTAATTAACATAGACCAATCTTGTGACGGACTGGTGATGGTGATACAGCCAAATTGAATGAACTTTGTTAAGGAGCATATCTTTCATTCTTAGCAACATTTGATGACCTTGTAATACGTAGATATAAAATTTGGGAGAATTTAGATATACCTACACAAATATATTTGTATATGTCGAGTCAATCACATAAGTTAGCCATTTATTGATAAACGACCTTCTTAGCTTGAATCTTGATGAAAACATTACTTTCATTATTATGATTATCAGATTTAACACTTATGAATATGGGAGCAAAGTTTCGTTGTTTGTAAATTTTATTATAATCCTACTTTGTTTTATAAAAATAAACGTTATTACTACGCCGCACAAATCCTATTACAAACTACCTATATAACCAAAGTTATTTCTCTAAATACACTTTGTTTTGGTAACGTGCGGTTATTGGAAAAGAGGGTGGCTAACGGTAACGGTTATCGGCTATTACCTGTTATAACGGCTATAATAGGTTATCAACTTTGGGTAAAACGACGTTATTAGAACAAGAGATTATCACAAATCATTTCGCTTATAAAATAGATGTCCGAGGGGATTTCTCAATTTAGTCTTGATAGAGATATTTTTAGATTGATCCATATATCCAAAAGTAGGTATGATGTTGATATATAAGACAGAAGACAGTGTAATTTTTTTTGATAAGTTTTTTTTATGTGTTTTTATTTTTTTCCCTCAATTAACAAAAAAGTGCCACCACTCACGTTCTATTAGGTATCTCTTACATGAAAGATAGATTTTGCAGATAAAGAACCTGTCCTACTACTTAGTTTTTTTTAAGTAGTCGCGCTTACCCTTAAACCCACGAACGCAAGACAAACGATAACTGACATGACGGAATTAACTCGACGAGTTTATTTAGAGTTGAAGCAATTGTTAATTTCCTCCAATGAACTAATGGGGCAAATCCTCTTTGTGAGCTTGTAATTGGTTGATTGGCCCACCGGCTGGTGAAAGCTAAATTGCTGGTCAACGAACGAATTGGGAGTGATCCTCTAGTAGCTGAGAGTTACGTTCAGTCGTTCACCTTATGCAATGGTATGAAAGCCGGTGATGAGGCAAGCTTGGGGCGAGCTAGCATATAAGTCCTGAACTTTACGAAAGGTACACAACGATCTTCTTCTTCTTCTCGTATCGATCGTTTAGGCGTTACTATATTAATTTCGACCAATACTCGGCCAAACGGCCACTGCAGCGTCAGTAGCTTAGACAATAGATGTGCCATTGTTTGGGGGGAGGCACCACATTCGCACTGGTTGTTCGTGCTATAGCCCCATCGGCACAAATTGTCCCTGCACCGACCGACTTGGGTCCGGAGTCTGTTAAGGGACTTCCAAGTCATCCACGGGAGGTTATGACCTGGGGGAAGGACTTCTTTTACTGGATTTGGAGAAGCGGAAGGGTATCTCTCCTGCCAAAGCTCACGCCGGGCACACAACGATGAAACACAGCACAAGCACAGGTGACTGACTTCGGTAGGTATAGATAGGTGTTCATAAGTCATGTGGACCTCTCCCAGACCTTACTACAACTTAACTGGAATTTTTCACCTGAATTGTCCACCGATACCGTTGACAGTTCGCCGCTATAAAAGAAAAACGTTTCAAAAGAATAATAGACAAAAATTGGTAGGTACTCATTAATGCTACTCGAGCTGAAAATGAACATAAATGAATCAGGAGATATTTTAGCGAACTGCAGCGCTGGACATGATGATTGAGGGTGAAGACATTGAAAAGGGTTTTCTGAGCTCTAGATAATTGTCTCGTATGAATCGTATTTGAAGCACCTGAAAGTGAATGAAAATTTAAACTACCGATACAACTCAAACCCCATCACAGACAAATTTATTCAACATAACTTAGTCCGAGCTGACAACCTGATTCATGATCCAACAAAATATTTTATACTCAACATATAATTTAGTGCTCATAATTAGAAATCTATGCAAAACACAACGTGGGCGAGCTCATTCTTGTCTCTAAACGATTTCTAAAGGAAAATTATTAGTGGGAATTCTGTAACCTTTGGTGTTAAGGCCCACAGTACAGTACCATGAAATTGATGAGAGAGATTTCTATAGGTATTAAGTAGTAAAAACAGTAAAAAGGAAGGTCGCAGCTTCAAATCACCTGCCTATTTTCATATTATTAAAAAAAAAAACTATTTTTATTATATTATTTAAAAAATCTGTAAGTATTTATATTGGATCACTAATTTCTTCTTATCCTTCAAAGATTTACAATTTACGGAGCCACTTTAGAGCAAAGGAATTTGGATTGTCCCCATCTACCCTTTTACAACCGTTTTAGGATGACAATAATACTGTCTCCTAATAAAAGGTTTCTCATTAGCCAGATCTATAGCCCGTAAAAGCATTGATAAAACTGCCGTTAAAGTTGTATTGCTGCCTTGGATTTTATTAAAAGAAGAAATGGTTTGTTTGAAATACAGATTAGGAACTAAGATTCTTTGAGTATGAAAGACTATAATTTACGGAAAATAACAATACTAACCTATACATGATATTTTTATTCATACCTATTCGCATAATGAAAATTGAAGCGCTCTAGATTAGGCTTTTGCCAGGTTAAGCTGTCAAAGTTTTTAAGCCGCCAAATCCAACGATCTAGGATGGGGTCTGGTTTTCCTTCTAGGTTGCAGAGGTCAGATGGCAATCGCCCTGTGTAAAAACCTGTATCCTTGTTCAATCCCTTACATTAGGTAGCCGACCCAGAGAAATATGGAAAAAAGGCCAGGGAGATGATTCGCAGGATGATGTTATTCAGCAGTGCTACTGAATTCCGGCTACTGATAAGAAAAGTAATTTGAAACATGAACTAAATAAAATGTAAGCATTCTAATAATAAACGTAAAGCCCAGTAGCACTTAGACATAACAATGCAAACGATTGCGGACTATCAAATATCAACACAGCTGGATTATGTTATGAAAATATATCGAAAGTTAGTTCGGTAGTTAGTGGACTTTGTTGTTTCGTCTTTCTTTCCAGACGGTTTCAAGCTGATATTTGTATGCTTATTCGTCTATCTAGTTTTGTAGAAACTCTTATAATGTAAGGAAAGTTGAAAATAACTTGCATGCAAGATGCCTGGTTATGAGAGGTAAAAATAAATATACCGCCAAAGGCATCATAAATACTCATAAAAGAAGCAACATACTTAACCCCAGTATGTCTCAAGTATCAACTAGCTCCTCGAGTACTTATCAACACTTTATCTGCTGCAAGCTTCAGAGTTTTGTTGAAAGAAATATGATAGGCTAGTCACAGCTTCAGTAGGTATATTAGTACAAAGTAATTGCTATGAGTACCTACTACTATTTTATTAAAATTCAGACAGACATAAACATCTCTGTAGATTTTCAAAAATATTCTCTCGTTATCTTGAAATAATAGTAGATCTTGCATTGTAATCAAAATAAGTTTTGAGTTACATTCTTTTGTTGAAAAAATTATAAAGAACACTAAAGTAACTACCATTTAAATGTTGCGTTATTTCTTTTTTTTTTCGCCTCATTTTTTTTTACCCTTTTGCTAATGTGATGTTGTTCTTCATCTTGGACTCTGTCATCATCACATAGAGCAGCTTCCATGTTAAGAACTCTCACCGCATCCGAGCATACTTTTTGCGGATCATATTATGCATAATTTAACGCTAAGTCTTGCACAGGGAAATAAACTTGAGGCTTATTACCATGCGAATCGGTAGCCGGATATTCCTGCGAGTGGTAGGTAATGTCAAAACCCTTCAAGCTTCGAGCTCTGTGCCGCAATTGGAGTTGCACAGATGAAGAAATTGTACTGGAAGGCATTCTGGATAAGTGGATGTTTTAGTTGGAATATTTTGTAAATTAAAACTTTATAGTTTGAAAAAAAAAATAGCATGATCATGATCATGATCCAAAATCACTGATATAGTAGGCTTACCTTTCACCCTCCCACAGGATTCTAACTTTAAAAAAACATAACCCTTTCTTGGCAGTCGGGTAAAAAGCATGTTCTCTTTCAACGGCTAGAGGGGAAAGAACTCACTCCGTTTTTGACTCCATTTAGGCACTTTTATCCAAGATTGGTAGTGTGACAAGTAATGTAAAACAGAAAAACATTAGCTTCGAATAGAATCCATTATAGGTAAAAATTCGTCAGAGCTGACCAGAGCATGTTAGACTCTTCCAGTAACAACTGTAAGTCCTTGCTTCTCACATATTCAGCGACCGGCATGATGGTAAGGTCACATGTATAATGCATTCCGCTCGACCTGCGGATCTGAATCAATCCGGACTGTTTGGTATAATGCGATCCGGACAAACAAAAAAGTATACATAATGAGGATAAATCCTGTTTGTTTCACTTTTGATGCTGTTTGAGTGAGGATTTGATTCTTTGAAAGTTTTGGCAGAGGCCTAAAGAGAATTTTGTATTATAAATAATGTTTGGATAGAAGCTGAAGCTAACTGTTTTTTTTTTTTCGAGACTACTGTAATAAGCGCTCTTAAACACAAAATCGGATGTAGCGCGAGCAGCACCCTAGCTGAGTGCAATTTAGGTCTATTAAAAGGACACTTTAAAACGATAAATAGCTAAATAAGACGTCATCCACCTAGCGATCAATCTCTTCAACCTTTAAAACAATGTCCATGTTATCATTTTAACATTTGTCATTTTAAGCTTCATAAAGCTTTCTAATGCTGATTGTTTATCTGTAACGAACAAAGCACTCGCTTTGGTGACTAATGCAGAAATAAATTCTTTTGCATTGTCTCTATCATAGAACAGTTCGAACTTTTACTATTGCATTTATCTGGCTCTTATCTACAAACCTTTGAATTTACAGTTTGTTGGGCTTTTTAATTAAAATTGTAGCAATAACAAAAGTGTGCTTCTTAGTCATTATCGTTTACTGTAAGCGGATGTTGAGTTTATGCAATCGTTTCTTACTGGAAGTTTTAGGACTATGGCAAATGTTGTTCAGTCATGGACTTAACTCTGGCATTGCACATAACCAAGCATATTGTAGTTCTAAAGTCTGCTGTCCCTAATCTAAGTCCACTGTTCCTAATCTATAATTTCTAATGTCATTGTGAGTGGGTAACTAGTGCCCAGATGCTAAACATAGGGCTTCAACAAGTACACATTGAAGAAAGCCTCAGGTAATAGCAAACTGCCAGTCATCGTTGTTTATACAATACAATACAATACAAAATTCTTTATTGCACTTAAGGAGACAAATACACAGTAATACACAAACAACATAACACAAGTACAACATAGGCGGCCTTATTGCTAAGGTAGTTTATCCTCCAGTAATAGGATTGGCATTAAGTCAGTTAGGAAAGACAATTCCATATATGAATTTAATAATATGATGGAATGCAAAATGAAATCACTAGCTTAATTCGAGAGTATTGTTCTTCATAAGGAAAGATTTAATATTAACGGTATCACCATCAAAAAATTTCTATTTCATACGTGTAATGTCATTAATAGCTTGTTTTCTAAAGTCGAAACTCCATTGAACAACAAAATGTAAAACAAATTGAAGCACATCTGCCCACTCAACCATTAGACTAACAAAATGTTCAACGCACCGCAACACACCAATTTTACAAGCTCCGTCCAGAACTTGCTTTGCTTCCTACCGCTATCACAGTACGAAGCAATAAAAGTAGGCAAATAATTCGCGATACCATTTACATTTTGCCAACACGCGATCCGGCCATCGGCGCAGCGTTGCACCGATCCCTCGTTTGCGGAAGTCCATTAATGTTTTTCCACGCTTACGTGCGGGCTTATCTTAGATGGAAACAGCAATGAACATTGTTCAAGGCGTTTCGATCGTGATGGTGGTATTGTGGTATGGAGGTATGGGATAGCAAGCATCTGCATTAGTTGTTATCAGGCCCTTATCGCCCTTACGTACGGTCTGCTGAGTATATTCGCTAATCGCTGCATCGGTTCTACCCTTAGTACTACTATAGATAGCTGCGATGAAAGTGTACGCGTATATAATTATGGTTTACAGTGTTTACATTGTTCTTGGCTTGCTTGTTTTTCTTTGCATGTAAGAGCTTTTAAGGATTGTGAATTTCACTTCATCATCTCTTTTCATCTTTTTTCACTAGCATAGTTTTCTAAGTTTTGTTTCAATGTTTTGCTTGAAGAGTGCCTCTTGTTTTTCGATGTAAAAATACTGATGACTGGTACCTTTATTATTTTGAAAGTCTGAAATTACTATTTTGAATTCATCAGACCAAATGAACAAAATAATTGGACTCTTGGACATTTTCGATATCACACTGCCTGCACATAACGTACGGATTTGAAGGGAGACCAATCGTGATTAGAAGCAATTTGCCACGAACTGCCAAAATAAGATACAGACTCGACGGGGGCTGCTTTAATAGGGTTGCATCGATTTTGGATTGTTATGCTCTTCGTCAAGTAGACGTTTATGGAGCCTTAAAAGAACTGTAAGGTTTTATAGAGCCTTAAGATTCTGTAAAAGTACATTACTTGAAACATTTAATTAATCAACTTGCTAAAATGGCTAAATATTCAACCTAATATAAATATTTTAAAATCTAGATAAGTTTATTGTATCGTGTTGGTAGATAAGCATCTTAAGTCGGTTGGTGAGTAGAGGGAAAGAACCAAACTATTCTAACCTAATACATATTAGATACATAAATGGTTTGACAAAAAGCAAATGGCCATGTACGTGATATTATAATTAAAGAACCCCTTTTTTTAACAAACAATTTTAAAATACAAATAACGTCAACCATTAGTAAATTAAAAGGTTATTTGCTCAACCCACTCAATGTTCGTGTCGTGATAAAACAATTGTGAGTATTCAAATAATGATTGCAATACAGTTTCATTTTATTTTTAGTATACAAAGCTCAGCGCATTGTTATGGCGATTTTCGTTGTTTACGATTGGACTGATTTGTAGGATGTAGCGATTAACTTTACGAAATCTTGGATGTTCCCACATCACTTGAGTGACCGATAAGAATACATGAAAGCACCTTAACTTGATAGGGTCCCTGATTGCAATCTTTGGGGATTGTTTTGCTGGTAGTTAAAACACAATAATTTTTGGTATCACGAGGTTTAGAAAGCGAATTAAAACAGATGATTGCCAGGGGCCTATATAACATTTATTAAAATATATTAGAGTTTCCAAAACATCTTCACTACCTAATCGTACTAAACCAATCGAATAAAACAAATAGAGTACATCCACTGTTATTCAAAAAGATTTAATTAGCTGTGTTATAGAAGAAGTGTATATCGCAATTGTCCTTCAACTTATCTCGCTCTTATTTCTTAACTTGCACCATCCTCACCGGATGCTTTGTTATGGCGATTTTCATTGTTAGCGATTCAATGAGCATAGTTTTTTGAATCGATTCGTTGCCAAGTGTTGAATGTACTCGATGATTTATTTTTCTGCTCAACAACTTTGAGTGCGTGATTTGGATTTTGACTAGGTACCGCCAAGGCAAAGTGTTGTCCAAATGTTGCTCTGGGAATGATTAATGACCTAAGATGGGTTAGCGAAGAAAAAATATATTCAATAGAAAACAATAAATCAGATTTAAGCAAGGTGTTGCCTGATGTTGATGTAATAATAAAAAGGATGTTTCAATTGATGTTCCCGTAAATAAGAGAAAAAAAAGTAATTTTTTAAAGCTCCTTTAGTTAGATGATGATCAATATAAAAACTTAGAGCAGTATCAAAAGTAAACTACACTAAAATACGTTTACAAACTTCGTTTACGTATTTTGTATAGTAAAAAGTATCATTTTTACTTTCTTGATAAACAGGCAGATTAACCTAATCTCACTAATAGATAGTCATCATGGCAAACAACATATTTCAAAGAGCTAGTCAGCAAAATGTAAACAAAAAGAACTTTGAAAAAAGATGAAAAGAGATGATGAAGTGAAATTCACAATCCTTAAAAGCTCTTACATGCAAAGAAAAACAAGCAAGCCAAGAACAATGTAAACACTGTAAACCATAATTATATACGCGTACACTTTCATCGCAGCTATCTATAGTAGTACTAAGGGTAGAACCGATGCAGCGATTAGCGAATATACTCAGCAGACCGTACGTAAGGGCGATAGAGG